>VDFB02154942.1:0-38317 GCA_007258455.2 Sequoia sempervirens | reverse complement strand
ATATATATATATATTTACATATACATACATATATATACATATTTATACATGTATATATATATATGTATATATCTATACAACTCATAGATTCCAAAGCACAACAGTTTTAAAACCCTCCAATCTACTATAAAATAGACGTGGAGCCAATGATTTGTACAGTAGTCTACTATCAAACCAACACAACAATGCCTCTTTCGACAATGCAACTTAATCAATATATTTTCTTGCACATTTCGGAGTATGCTTTCCAATATATATATATATATATATATATATATATATATATATATATATATATATATATATATAGTTATATATATATATATATATGTATGTATGTATGTATACATACATACATACATATATATACATATATACACACATATATATACATATATATATACTCTGTGCATCTTTGGTGTTATACACATTTTTTACAGTTAGTTCCTTGGTATCTTTCTAATTGATTTAACTTCAAATCCTTGCAAAGAGAATAGTGGAGAATGTGAACAGTATGCAGAAATGAATGCTTCAAAACATACACAGATACATATACACACACACACACACACACACATATATATATATATTGAAGATAAATAGAGCAATTGTATAACATAGATGACAATAAAACTTAAGAGCCACTAAACTAATATAGACAAAATGTTATTGAAGAACAAGCAAAGCATACATCTCATTAGGTTGAATGTAATATGCATATGCATATTCATATGTATATACATATATGCATATCTATATGTGAATTTATCTATGCATATGGAATGCATTTTTGATGGAGAGTGTAACGAATGGAAGGTACAGTGCATTTTTTCCTCGAAGAGTGGAATGTTGTTGTTGCTTATGCGTATGCATCATTCCTTCCTTCATTGTACCCTCCATCTAAAAGAGATTCACTTTTTTTGATTGCATAGCATATATACATATACATATACATATGCATATATGTAATTACACTCAATCTTAGATCTGGGAATTTGTTGTTACACTTTGTAGCATTGTTTGATATGCGTATGCATATGTATATACACATATGCATACACATACCAAACTATGCTACAAAGTGTAACAACAAATTCCCATATCTAAGATTGAGTGTAATTGATGAACAAACTAACCATGCATCCGAGAAAGGCCCAATACAATTCCCAGTAGAAAAAAGGAAGCAAGGAATACACCTACGGGATTGGTTCCTGAAGGTTGTCTAGTAGCCTGGGGAGAGCTAGAGTTCGTTATGGGGAAATAGAAAAAAGAATATCATGAAGAACAATTTGCCATGGAAAACTTCAAACAAATGTGGAAGAACGAATATCATGAAACATATTGATATAAGACATATAACATGTTCCATACAAACAAAATAACCACAAAAATTAAGACTTTATTATAAGCAGCTTCAAAAAGATTAGGAAAAAAGAAATTCATGAAACATATTGGTGCAAGGAAAGCAGTCTATGCACCAATTGTAAGAGATGTTAGATAAACACTTAAGAAGTAGACATAACTCACAGATAAACAGAAAAAGAATATCATGAATAAAAAATGGAGAATAGAAGAGGGAAATAACCTATACAAAATGTTGTGAAACCAACACCACAATGGTTGTTTCGACAATGCAACTTAATCAAAGTACACTTTCCCACGTGGTCATCCCACAATAATGGGTTACACTTTTTGGCCAAACTTGACATCGAAATCAACATTTTCAAAAAACTTCACTTTCCTGACACCTATAGTAGGTAAACTATTAGGAATTTGAAAATGATGTAAACTAGTGATTTGTGAGATTTTTTTCCAGATTTAAAATATATTTTTAAAAAAAAAATTGGAATTAATTTTTTTTTTTTTTGCATCTCCTTTGATAACTAGTTTTTAATAGTAAACAACATTTTTTAAAAGTGATGTGTACTTCGACACGCATAACTTTTTTCTACAAAGGATAAAATTTTGATTCTTTTTAATTTAGGTTGCTAACACTGGTATCTATTGGTTTCATTTTGTTTCATAACGTTTTGTTGAATATTTTTTTTTTTAATTAAGTTTTGAAGTCAAAACATTTACAATTTAGACATAGGTGCACTTCGGCACGCATAACTTTTTTGGTATGTATTGAAATTCAATTTTTTTTTTTGTTAGAACGAGGACACCAATACCTAGGGCGTATATATTTTTCAAAAAAAAAATTCTCAAATTTAATATTTTTCCACAATGATTTTTCACTAAACTTGATGTTCAGTGAAAAACCTATGTTCAGTAAAACTAAAAAATATAATATAATATAAAAACAAAATATATTAAATTTATAGTTGTTGGAAAGCACATTTCAATCTCTACAATCATCCAACTTGGTTTATCAAGTTGACTCCATTTGCACCTCCTTCCCAAGCTTCGATAGTCAAAAAAATGCATAAATTTTGAAATGGTGGAGGGGAAGGTGAAAAAAGGGGGTTCATTAGAACCCCCCTTCTAATGAAGGGGGTTCATTCGAACCCCCCTTATATGGTGCAAAATGGGGTTCATTAGAAGGAGGGGGTTCATTAGAAGGAGGGTTCATTAGAAGGGGGGTTCATTAGATTAGAAGGGGTGGTTCATTCAACCCCTTCATTAGAAGGGGTAAACCATTTTAAATTTTGATGAGCATTCTAATTTTTCTTCTGCTCAAAATTGTAATCCACTATGTGGGTTTACCTCACACTACTTACATATCCATATTCTATTTATCACATTTCATTTCATCCGCTCCCATCATACAACGATGGAAGAATGCATTAACCCTCACATGAGAAAACACTTGTCCATTCAGATTTTGTGTATCAAGGACACCAACTCCACCATTTCCAACCCACGTAATTACCAAGCTCCACGATGCCATAAAAAATCCCGGTCAAGTCATCGCTGCCAGGACATCTCCAATGCTACCTTTGATTCTTAAGTGTTTTTCTAATAGTTGTTTTACAATTTCCCTATTTTGTCTATAATATTTAGTGGCAAATAATGTACCTTGAATCTTGAATTGACAAGCCAACTGTTACATAGAATTTGTTGTTACACCTTGTCTAGACAGTGATAGAATTTCTAGTATGCAGGAATATGCTACAAACTCAAATCTATACATGCATTACACTAATCTATTAGAAAAACACTTAACAATCAGAGGAAAATGAGAGATGTTTCAAAACCCACATTAAATAGAACTTTAAAATATATGGAGAATAGAATAGGAAAACTATGATAATGAATAGTTTGGTATGGGGAAGTGGAAAAAAGAATATCATGAAGAACAGTTTGTTATGGGGAAGTTCAAATAGTTGAGAAAAAAAAATATATCATGAGCAATATTGATAGAACACAAAAAAGAGAAATTGGAAAAGACCTATTAGGAAAACACTTAAGAATCAGAGGAAAATGACAAATGTTCTCAAACCCACATTAAATAGAACTTTAAGATATGGAGAATAGAAGAGGCAAACTACGATAATGAACAGTTTGTTATGGGGAATTGAAAATAAGAATATCATAAAGAATAGTTTGTTGTGGGGAACATGAAATAGATGAGGGAAAAAAAATATAATGAAGCATATTGATATAAGACACTGCCATCCCATGTAATTAGCAAGCTCCATTGCCTACATAAATAGACTTGGGTAGTTTTTTCTAGGGACCTTCAAGCAGATCAAGGAAAAAAGAATATCATGAAACATATTGATACAAGATTCAAGCTATGTTCTTTGTTAATAAAAAATGAAGATAAGTAATGATATTGTACAAGAGGTGTTAGAATAACAATTATTTGCTACAAGTCATTTTACATGGGTATTTTGCATAAATGATTTGTCTATATTATTTAATGCCAAGCAATGTAGCTCAAATTTACAATTAAGTTTGTGGTGTTATATGCATTTTGCACAGATTATTGCATCATATAATTGTTGCAATAACCTAAAGAAAATATCATGAATACAATATGGAGAATAGAAGGGGAAAACTACGACAATCAACAATTTGTTATGGGGAATTGGGAAAATGAATCTCATGAAGAATAGTTTGTCACAGGGAACTTCAAAGACATAAGAAAAAAAAAATATCATGAAACATATTGATACAAGATAGATAAATGGAAAGCCATATTAAATAGAACTCCTAAAGCCAATATGTAGCAATAATCTACGCAAAATGAGTATAACCCCACATAATTTATTGAAAATTCAACCTAATACCTGACACTAAATATTATAGACAAATAGAGAAATTGTAAAAGAGCTATTAGAATAACACTTAACAACCACTAAACTAATTTTATCTCCAATAAACTTATGCTTTCATACTAACCCTCTACATATATATATATATATATATGCAATCACTCCTATCTTAATCTCCAATTGCTCCTATGTTAATGGGTGCAACGACAAAGATGCACAGAGATAACTAAAACAACAAGCGGAGGGCGATAAAATTACTAACCCTAACCATATTTTTTGACGAAAGAAAGAAGATTTAACTACAATTTCTCCTATGGTAATGGGTGCAATGCCAAAGATACACAGAAATAACTAAAAGCTATAAACAAAATATGCATGTAGAGATAACTAAAATAATAAACCAAGGGCAAAAAATAATTGCTCCTATGTTAATGGGTATAATGCCAAAGATGTACATAGATAACTAAAAAAATAAATCAACGGTGAAAAAATTACTAACCCTAACCATATTTTTTTATGAAAGAAAGAAGATTTAACTACAATTTCTCCATCCATATAGAGTGATAATCTCTTTCAAATCTCCAAAATGGGTATAACACCAAAGATACAAACATATAACAAGAAGAAATGAACAATAAATTAATCATCTATGCAAAATACCCATGTAAAATGACTTACAGATTTCAGAGAACAACAATTTTCAATCTAGTATAAAACAGTTCGAAAGTCGTCGATTTTTGGAATAGTCTACTATCAAACCAACTATGGAGCCGAAGGCAACAATTTTTACATGTCTGCTATGAAACCAACACCACAATGGTTGTTTCGACAATGCAACTTAATCAATGTATACTTTCCGACACTGCAACATTCAATATTGCATTTACTTCGTCTGCCCTCATCGTACCACACTAACAAAATGCATTAACCCTCGCGCGAGCAAACACTTACCATTCAGCTTCCACGTATTGGGGACACCAACTCCACCAACGCCAACCCACGTAATTACCAAGCTCCATGTTGCCACAAAAAAACTTGGTCAAGTCCCTACCAGCTGAGAGATCTCCTAGCGCTGGAAAATCCAATTTATGGCTGGGCTGACAAAAATCCTAACGGAAACTTCAAACAAATAGCCTATCAGCTAATTATTTAATTACAAAAAATTAACAAAACCTAAATATATAAAGACATGAGACTAAATTTTAAAATATTTTATTATTCTTTATATTACATTCTATGGATAATTATATGATTTAGAAAAATATATGCTTATTAATAGAAAAATGAAAATTATTATTAATATTAATTTAAAAATAATTATTTTTATAAATCAGATTAGGACTATAAATCAGGTCTCTAAATATAATTTTAGAGGCACTGTATATTCAAATATAATGTAAATGTTTATATCTAAGTAAATTTTGCATATGTCTCTCTCTATATATATATATATAATGAATTTATCGTGTATAGGTCTTTATCTATAAAACATGCAACAAACTTATCGCTTTATATAATGATGCAGGCTTGCTAAGATGTGGGAAGAGTTGCAGGTTATGCTGGATGAACTATTTGCAACCCAATATAAAGCGAGAAAAGTTTTCCTCTTCTGAAGAAGAAAAAATATTATTCTACCGTGACAAGCTTGGGAACAAGTAATTACTGAGTCCTTCCTATAATAATTAAACATTAGAATACAAATCCCCAATTAAGTATTGATGGTAGCATCCTAGGAAATTGTTTTTATTTAGGTAGTCTGAAATCCTCAGTTAATTTTCTGTAAACATTCTAGAAAACTGTTAATATAGATCTCTGAAATAGTGAAGCTACTGCCAAGACGAACAGACAATGACATAAAAAACCTTTGGAATACTCGCCTGAAGAGACGATCAAAAGACGCTATGGTACACAAGTCTTCTACTTTATACTTTTCCTCTCTCAAGGTCAAGGTGAAACTAGGAAGAATTTTGATGAATCTCGCTGCCAGTGGCTATAATCAACTGGACCATAATTTTTTAAGGTCTGTGGCATCAAATTTTGTGGGACAACAACAAGATGAACAACTACCACCAAATAATGCTCTAGAGGTTTTATCCAGGATAATGAGCTGACATCATTTTCAACAACCATTAATGCTGAAATTCTTAATCAAACTGGCAATAATAACTTTCTGCCAAGAGAACATCAATCTGATTCGCTTCTCTCTTTGGTATCAAGTTCATCTAATGGCTATGATGGAGCACCCTCAGATATTTCATCTTCTTCTGTGGCAAATACCGAAGTCTATGCAGCATCAAGTTCACAAGAGAAATGTTTACAAATAACTTCAAGGAAACAATAGAAACTAAGAATTTCATGAATACAGATGATGACAAAGAATAGTGGAGATATATTCTAAACCTAGCCAATAATACATCTACAGAAATTGAATATCTCATTACCCACCAATGATAGGCTTCTTTCATTTGATTTATACTTACTATTACTGTGATCATGAACAATAATTCTATTTTTGCTTACGTATTCAATTCCCGGTAGAAGCTACTGTAATTAGTGTTCAGTAATTGGTTGTGGAGAAGTGGATGCATAGTTGTAACATCCACCTCAATAAATTTAGATGTGCGCCGAAAAATTGTTGGTTTTCTTAAATGTACATAAATGACGTGTTTGAGGTTTGTGAATATAATTTCTAATTAGAAAAAAGAATCAAATTATTTCTTTTTGGCTTCTGCCGTAAAAGAAAATGGATATCATCCAGAACTCAGATATTGTTTTGTATTTCTATATACACACGATCTTCGTACTTATGCATAAATATGCATAGGGGTATTTATATCATTATATAAATAAGAGTTGTGGTGCAGCATAAGTCTCCAACAAATATTTACATGTCTTTTTCCTCTTTATTCTAGTTTATAGGAAAGCTACACAAAATTCTAGATGCAAAATGGAAAATAGAAGAAAGGATTCAGTATTTGAGCATGTTTTAATAGTTGTGATATCATTTGTTTATATAATTTCCAATATTTTTAACAATATTGGATCAATAGTTGTGACTTAAAAGTTGTTCGTGTTGATAATGACTACCCATAATTAAATGAAATGTATTCCTTAGATCTAAAAATCAACAAATCATATGATGCCACATCAGCGACCAATAAAACATGATGTGGATACACAAGTATTGGTCTCACTTTATTTGGACCTTTTTGGACACCTTGACAAAAAGTATGCTGATGTGGCATCATATTTGATGATGTGACCCTGAAACCTTAGTTATAAGTAGAGAACTTGTCAAGTAAACTACTATAAAAAATTAGTAGTGATTTGAAATTTCTACATAAGATTTTGAGAAGCCTAAAATTAGGTTATTCAACTACTGAATCCTCTCCCCTACATACTATCAATCTAACCTGTTTTACAAAATACTCCCATAGAGTGCAATGACTACTAAGCATGCACAAAATGCATTTGTTTAGAACCTAACAAGATTTAAGCTACTCGGTTGAACAAACAAATGTTGTATTATGGAAAAAGATGTTAAAACCTTCATGCAAATGCAATTGACGATTATAATTTCCATCTCTGCACCCTCTATGTGTGCTTTTATAATTGGTGTGCACCATGCCATGCATATACTACAATCACTATAACTGATAAGGTCACAAACCACAATTCACATGTGTTGTATATTATTTTATCTGTAAAAAAATGAAGAAATCAGATAAATGTTCATTGCTTGCTAATTAATGAAACTATTGATGGATTGTTGAAAAAAGAAAAATCTTAGATGCTTTGTATTGCAATTAGAATGGTATGACAAATCCCCTATAATCAACTTAAATACAATATAGAATTTGGATAAGCTTATGCTTTTAATTAAACCAATGGATAATATAAAACTCCTCTCTAAGTTAAAAGAGGTACTTAATTCTTAAGAAAGAAAAATCAAGTTCAGTCTTTATAGTATCTAATAATATTTTCCTTCATTCATGTTCATGTTCGCTTCCTTTTTAAAAAAATTGAAGAGACTCCATTCTAGATATCACACTAAACTCTTGTGATAAAACAAAGATATTGTAAAATCAATGTTTTACTATCTAATACAATAAGAAAAACTAGTTGATTATTTCAATTTGATAGCTTGATATACATATTTGGCTATTTATAGTGTAATAAGCTCTACAATAGTTGTCACTACCTATGCATTTTTCAAAGTAATTTATTTTCAAAGAAGTCTTGAAAAGAATGAAATATAGCTAAAAATTAAAAAAATTATAGTCTCAAGAGTATCTCTTCAATTCCAAACTAGACATTGAAACATACCAAAGCATGGTTTTCAATCCTATTCATTTAATAGTGATTAATATTCCAATTTTGAGATTTTCTTGTATCGAAAACACAAAGGAATTTCGTACATCTTGGAAACCATATCCTACTCAATTTTATTTTTTGAATCAAAATGTGTTTGTGAAATTATCCTCTTCCATTGAAAGGAATTGGGCCAAGATACATAAAATTACTATTAATTGTTAGATATTTATATTTCATATCAAAGAAACCATGAAAAGATATCAAATGATAGGCCAAGGAAAAAAGCATACATTTTTGCTAATTTTTTATATAATAAATGTGTCATCTAACAAGGGCCAACTACCTTGAACTCTGCGGTTTTAGGTCCCTATAAAACCTGTTTTTTCCTTTTCAAAAAAACAAGGGCCAACTACCTTGAATATTGTCAAGTAATATTTAGTAATATTGGAAAGAGTTTTCAATTATATTATTTCATGTGAAAAGGTGGATAGATAATTATTATACAAGAAATCCTATTTGGATGGAATGTGTGATAGTTGTATTGGCTGTCAAAAATTTTGAGAAATTTTACACATGGAGAATACACATGTAATTGAAAATGAATAAATTTTTAAAAATATGTAGTAGCATACTATCTATTAGATTTTAAAGAGGAAATAAGTTATGACACCCACCTCCTTGTAGGCACCTAAAAACCCACTTGAGGAAGAGCTAAAGGAAGAAAAAGAGAGGTTGTGTTGCTCTAAGAAACCTCACACAACCTCTATTGAGGTCTAGACACTAGTTGTAGGTCCAATAAAATGTTTCAAAGGCATAAAATAAATTACAGAACAAATAACTATGTTACTATAAAAAATAGATAGTTTGTCAGAGTACAATGAACACTAAGAGGGGGGGTGAATCAGTGTTCATACAAATTTTAACTTTTACTAATTTTTTCAAACTAGATTTGTTTATGCAATATAAAGCAAGAAGAAACGAACAACAATATACTCAAACATACATAAGAACATGAAACAGAGAAATGTCCTGAGTGGAAACCCTCCTAGGGAATAAAACCACTCAAAATGCCTCACTAGCTTATCTGAAAAATTCTATCTTACAATACCTCATTGGTTGTGAACCTCACTGGTTACAGAAATGCCTCACTTGCAAAGATATGCCTCACTGGAAAGAGTTTGCCTCACTGGCTAATGCAATCTGCCTCATACCATCATAGTTTTGATACAAATACAGAGTATCATCTCTATTTCAATTTCACAGCTTCTTCTAATCTCACATCACTTGAGATTCAGAAGCAAAAGTTCAAGCACAACATAATGATGCATATAAATATACCTTTATATACAACACTATGAAATACTTCAAAAATTGATCAATTTTACAAAACACTGAGTGTGATTTTCATACAACTTTCATAATATAGAATATAACACAATGAAGTACCTTTATAACTTTCAAAATGATATATCTTTTATGTTCAATGCCATCATAAATTGAATTAAAGAAACATTTATAATGTCTTGCATTTTTGCACTAAAGAAGAGAACTTCCATCAAATTATTTGTGTTTAACCATCTTCTAACTACTAACATAATGCTTTGTTAACATGAGAAGCATTAAGGATTAACAATTCTTTACCCATCTAAGTTGACAGGAGATAACCAACTCTGCACAAGGAAAACCCTTAACACACTGTATTTTGTGTAAACATAAGGGTTAACAAAAAACTATAGCATAAACCTTCAACTAGATCTAAACTAGGCTTTAAAAGAAAAACTATAAACCCACAAACAATCTTGACAATATATACAAACTGCCCAAAAATAAACCTTTACAAAAGACTCTCCAGTACCACAATATATGCAAAGCAATACAATATGTAAACAACCTTAACTAGATAATACAAGCTGGAGAATGTATCACAACCTACTTCCCATAACTTCTCTTAATCACAACTAGATGCAACTCATACACCCGATTAACAAAGACTTAATCTTTTGCAAAAACCAACTAGCTACAAATTGAAGAAAGAAAATTTTTTTTACACCAACAATAACACAAGAGAAGACAACAATACAAAGAATTTAAACCAACAAGATAATGAAAAATAGTACCAATGTAGCTTTTGACTTTGCTGCTCTATTCCCTTTAACATTCATCATGGCTATGCCACTATATAGGAGCAAATTTTCACCCCATGTGCAAATTCCCATTTTGCCTCTTTCCACTTTAGAAAACCAAGTTTGAAGGCTTAATTCCACCTAAGCCCGTTGCTTGCATTCCACTTGGCACTTGTTTTGAGTGTCAGTGGAGGTGTTTCTATCAAGGATGCCCACATGACACATACACATTTGCACAGTGTGCTTATGTCCCTGGCAGATTCCTACAGTTGAACTTGTAGAGGCGTTACACTCCTCATTGGTGGTCAAGTTGTAACACCCCCTTCAGTCGACTGAATCGAATATGGCCATTTTCTTCCACTCTTTCTTCAAATTTGTCCCTTTAACATTCAATCCAACTTCTTTTGAACCATTCACAACTTCAAGCTTCTATTCTCACATTCTCATATTCACTTTTAAGCTCTTAAGCAACATACTAGCACCCCATTGCAACAAACACAACACTCCATCACATTGGTAGAACAAGTGGGGAATCAACCACCATTGCAGTAGAGGATCATGTACTCTCATTTTCTCCCCCAAGCAGCCTTGAGTGCTCTTTGTGGAGGTGGTAAGCTTCCCTCTCTTCCCTTCTATCATTTGGTTGAGTTAGCACTTTACTATTTTGCAGTGCTTTTGTGCCCTTTATTACATTACTTTCTTTATCTCGTTTCCTTTGGTTGTCCATGGAGGTGGAAACACCTATATGGGGGTCTAACTGAGGCAGGCCCCTATATAGCCACCCAACATTTTCCTCTCTTATTGTGTGTAAGAGTATAGGCTCTTCGAGGGATCAACTGGAGAACGAATTCCTTGATGAGATCCTTCTTGCTCTCTTCACCCATGCATTATTTCTTTACAATATTAGAGAATATTTCATTTATTTAATCACATAATTTTGGTCCTTTAGTTAGTTAGCTAGTTTTCCTTGGTTTGACCATGCCTTTACTGTTGTCTGGTCGTATGGACTCTAGTGCACTTTAGAGACACTAGTTCGCTGCGCTGTCGTCCAGAGACTGCGCTTTCATCCCTAGACAAAGAGCTTCTAGAGGCATAGTGTTGGACTTGAAAACTGACACGCCTAGCCTCTTCCTTCATTTTGGGTCTGTAGAGTGACTAAGAGGCCTTACGGTCCTCATTACTCTTGCCTCGCATTTCCTAACGTTGTGCTTACCTGAGGTAAGCTAGGGAAGCCCCTTGCATCTTGACCCTTTGTGACTTGGGGCCTTGTACGTGGTGGTCCCCCTCTCTTACATTTTAGGTGAACCTAACGTGAACCATTTTGGTTCCATTCTTACAGTCCTAACAGTTCCTTTCCTCATGTTCTAGGAGCATTGTAGGTGTGAATTTTGTGAGGCTACCACCTTACAACCTAGCCTATGACCCCTAGTTGGCATAGTTGGAAGGTTCCAAAGGTATTACATGGTGAAACCTTAATTGGGTCACCATCTTATTCGTTAACCTTTAGGGACTCTATGAAAGCATTGTCTACTGTGTGTAATGGCCTCCTTCTTATATCAACCTATCCCCTCTGTGCAGCCTATGGATAGTGGTACTAGCATGATAGTGGTACTGGCATAACCATCACTTCATAGGACCTACCGATGGGCTTTAAAAAAGAACCATCTCCTCTTTTCATTCCTACATAGATCAATGGAAACATCGTAGCAGGTGTTCTCATTGATCCAACATTACAAGGGAACATAATAATAGAGGAGATTATGCTGATAAACTTCCTACACAAGGATGGGTACGATGCCCCCATGAGTACCATCCGCACACATGACAAGATTTATGTGCACCCTTTAGGTAGCATTACCCTGTCGATTCTGGTGGGACCTAAGTCTATGAAACTCCTATTTGACATCATCCTTGGGTCTAAACTCTTCAGGGTGAAATTGGGTATCCCTTGGTTGGTGGTGATGAATGTGGTACCCTCCTTCGTGCATAAATGTCTAAAAATTATTAATGACTTGGCTTTGTACACATAATCCATGACACTGGTTATAGATCACTAGTTGCACGTGGCGACTACTCCTTAGACCGCTCTTGGCCTGCACTTGTTGGTCCTCTTCTGCCTAGGATGGACCTTCTACATTGAAAAATATCAGAACTATAAGAAAGGGTGTCTAAGGCCGAAAGTGAGATACCCTCCCTCACCTTATGACATTTCACATAAGGCTTGTTTAAAATTTGACAACGATGTCGCTAAGGAAGAAAAGAGGGAAGAAGAGAAGTTGTCTCGCAATCCTCCTTCTTCCTCTTTTGCTAGTTAGTTTGGTGCTTCCTCTTTCTCTATTGAGGTACCATCAAGTTTTGCTCCTCGTCTTCTTGGCGAAAGACTAAGCATCCTACTTTTTAACTTCCTATTCTGCCAACGGAACCTAGACCCGTTTGGTATAACAAAAAGGTCTCCCGAGGAGATTCCTCTTTGTCTCAACCTCCACCTACTGCTCATGCTCCTATGGTAGTAAATGGAAAGAGACCTACCACCAAGGCTCTTAAGTCAACTCCTCCTATCGCTCCTTAGCCTGTTCCCCCTGCTCTTGAGTAGGAACCTGTGCCCCTACCAAAAATGATTGTGGTGGACGTTCCTATGGTTGAGCAGGAGCTCCTTGCTCATTTGAAGCCTCCAGCCCCTAGCTCCAAGAGCCGAAGAAATTGTCTACCACATGAACACAAGTGTTGGTGAAAGGCTCTCCTGGCTAAGTAGGTTGGCTCACAAAGGAAGGAGGAAGAAATGACCACCCTTGCTTCAGGGCCTCCTACAGCATCTTCTTCCTCCCTTCAGTCTAGTCCTGTATTGCTCCTACCTTCTGTTGTGAGCACAAATGCGCCTAACCCTAAACGGGTATAGGTGTTCATTGCTCCCTTGGTGGAGCAGCCTTTCCTGATGCCCATTCTGGATATCCATCATTTCTCGAAGTCCATGGATATGGTTAAAACCTTGGTTATATCTGTTGTAGTTCCCTCCTCTTCTTTCTTTGCACCTCTAGCCTCGTTCATGGGGAGATCATCTCCTCTAATGAAATAGGAGGCATAGGGTGGTCCTTCTAGAAATGAAGGATATAAGAAAAGTCTGCCTCACTCGCAAGGTGGCCTTGGATTGACTTGTTTTGTCTTGGTGATGGAACCAGTCCTAGCTTCCCCTGAGTTTGTCACCACTCCTGAGTCATTCGATGAACCTCAGGTGCAGTCCATCCCATCCACTGAAGCTAGACATGGCACCCTTGTGGGGTGCATGTTTAATTTTATGGATGAGGTTCCGGCCTATCAACGATCTTTGTTAAGTCATTGACCTCGAATCCATAAGAGCTTGGTGGAGAGGACCTCGAGGGGCTCTCTTCCTTGGACCTTGTTGCGGGAGGACCAAATGGTCCTCTTCTTAACATCCCACCATTGCAGGCTCATCCTCCTTCCCCTTATGAGGATTTAGATTGGGAAGCAGACAACCTCTTGGCTGATCAATGTTAGGAGGAGGCCCTTTCTTGATCTTGTGTGTGTGTGTGTTTGTGTTTTGCGATGTGTTCCCTCATACCCATGCTATGTGTTCTTTGATGACCCTCGTCACCCCTATTGGTCCTTGGATACAGCCGTGGTTTTTGTGTTGTAAACCTTCTATTTGTATCATCATTCTTCCATGTTTTTGCTTATTTTTCAATAAATTGGGGATGATGCAAAGCATTGGGGGAATTTAGGCTTCCCTTCCATGTTAAACCAAATTTTTATTTTTACTTTGTCTTCTCATGCATTCTTCATATGGTTTGATATAGTAGGGGGTTGATGACAATTCATTTATATACTATTACTGTACATATCTATATATATAATTATGAGCAGTTCTGACCCCAAAATATTAGACTACCCCCGTGCCTTTTGTTTGTGTTTTCTTTCTTTTTGCTTTCTCTTTATCTTTCTCTCTTCTTTGCTTGAGTTTTCCCTCCTATGTGTGACAATGTTCTTTCTTTAATGTCTCAGTTTTCAGAAAATGCATTCGTTATGAATGAATATTTTCTCAAAAGTCCTCGCAAACCTTTCTTCAGAATCACATTCTCAACTTGAAACCCTAACGGAATGTGTTTCCTTCATCATGGGTCCATAAAGAAAGGATTTGAAAGCCTTCATCTGAAGTGGGAACACCTTTGATCTTCCCCTCATGTGGGGGCATATTGTTCCTTTCAAATTCCTTGATGAAGGATCAATTTGCAAAAGAGAATATTCACTTCTAAATTGTGCGTCCCTTGAGTGGACCCTCTCTTTATGGCGGGTTCCCAAGGGACCCCTTCAAAAGTTGTCAAAACCATCGACAGTCTGCATGACTGCCCACTCACTCGCCTACGTGGCCACTTCCTGACTCTACAAAGTCCACTTTCTCAGGTTTCCTCGATGTGAGAGATCTTGGTGGACACCTCCCTATAGGACTGAAAACCTGTAGGTTGGTTTGCCTTGAGCTTCCTCCATGTGAGAGATCTTGGGGGTGGCTCTCTTATAGGGCTGAAAACCTGTAGGGTTCTTTCCTTCGAGTTTCCTCCATGCGAGAGATCTTGGGGCTGTCTCCCCTACAGGACTGAGAGCCTATAGGGTGCTTTTTTGTTTATTCTTCATGCTTGTGTTTGTGGAGAATACCTTTCCTATGGGACTGAGAGCCTATAGGGCACTTCTTTGGGTGTTATTCATGCTTGAGTTCATGGAGAATACCTTCCTTATGGGATTGAGAGCCTGTAGGGTGATTCTTTGGGTGTTCTTCATGCTTGAGTTCATGGATAATACCTTTCCCGTGTAGGATTGACAGCATGTAGGGCACTTCCTTGGGTGTTCTTCATGCTTGAGTTCATGGATAATACCTTTCCTTGCAGGACTAAGAGCCTGTCAGTTGCTTCTTTGGGTTTTCTTCATGCTTTAGTTTTGTGGATAATACCTTCCTTGTAAGACCGAGAACCTATAAGGCACTTGCTTCCATCTAGTCTCCTCCATGCTAGAGTTTTTGGGGGACACCTTCCTTACAAGATCAAGAACCTGTAAGGTGCTTTCTCTCTTCAACTTCATAGTTCTGAGAAGTTAAGAATTAATTCGCTTGCCTTGACCTTCAGGTACACTAGACTGAGTATTGCTTCCTTGATGGTTTAGGTATACATCACTAACCCTACACTCTTCTTCATCTACTTTACTAAGCACTCATCAGTATTTTTGCTCGCTAAAGTGGGCAAAAAATGTACAGGAGAAAATTTGCACCCCATGTGTAAATTCCCCTTTTTCCTCTTTCCACTTTAGAAAACCAAGTTTGGAGGCTTAATTCCACCTAAGCCCACTGCTTGCATTCCACTTAGCGCCTATTTTGAGTGTCAGTGGAGGCATTTTTTTCGGGGACACCTGCATGGTGCACAAACATTTGTGTGGTGTGCTTACATCCCTGATAGATTCCTATGGATGAACCTGTAGAGGCATTACACTCCTCATTGGGGGTCAAGTTGTAACACCTCCTTCAGCCAACTGACCCGAACATGGCCATTTTCTTCCACTCTTTCTTCTAATTCATCCCTTCAACATTCAATCCAACTTTTGAACCCTTCACAACTTCAGGCTTCCATTCTCGCACTCTCACATTCACTTTCAATCTCTCAAGCAACATACTAGCACCCCATTGCAACAAACACAACACTCCATCACATTGGTAGAACAAGTGGGGAACGAAACACCATTGCAGTAGAGGCTTGAATACTCTCATTTTCTCCCCCAAGCAGCCTTGAGCGCTCTTGGTGGAGGTGTTAAGCTTCCCTCTCTTCCCTTCTATCATTTGGTTGAGTTAGCGCTTTACTGTTTTGCAGTGCTTTTGTTCCCTTTATTACATTACTTTCTTTATCTCATTTCCTTTGGTTGTTCATGGAGGTTGAAACACCTAAATGAGGGTCTAATTCAGGCAGGCCCCTATACAACCACCCAACATTTTCCTCTCTTATTGTGTGTAGGAGTATGGGCTCTTCAAGGTATCAACTAGCGAACAAATTCCTTGATGAGATTCTTCTTGCTCTCTTCACCCTTGCATTCTTACTTTACAATATTAGAGAATATTTCATTTATTTAATCACATCATTCTGGCCCTTTAGTTAGTCAGTTGGGCCTTTACCTATTTTTTCTTGGTTTGACCACACCTTTACTATTGTCTGGCCATATAGACTCCAATGCACTTTAGAGATGCCAGGGTGTCATGCTGTCGTCCAGAGACTTCGCTTTTGTCCTTGAACAACGAGATTCTAGAGGCATAGTGTTGGACTTGAAAACCAGCTCGCGTAGCCTCTTCCTTCATTTTGGGTTTGTAGAGTGACTGAGAGGCCTTATGGTCCTTGTTATTCTCGCCTTGCATTTCCTAACACTATGCTTAGTTGAGGTAAGTTAGGGCAGCCTCTTGCATATTGACCCTTCATGACCTAGGGCCTTGCACATGGTGGTCCCCTTCTCTTACAGCCACAGAACCTAGCATGCATTTTGTGCCCTAGCTTGAAAGAATGAAACGCATTATCATTGCAAAATGATCTTGGCAAGACTTTCATTATGTCATTTATGAAATATGATACTTTGAACCCGGTGGGATTTATTTCCCCTTTTTATCACAATGTCTTTGAGCATATTAATACCTAGCTCTTTGACTTTTTGTTATCACAACCTTTGCATTAGTTATTAGAGAAACTTTCTCAATGAAATCAGTATGCTATGCAATTATCCTCTTTTTCAACATGCCAATGAAATAATCAAATGAACCATGACCAAATAATATATTTGTCTGACCTATCAAAATGTGATTCAAAGTATTGCACCTTATATACCAAACCAAGCACCAATACCAATGATGCCAAATGTATAAATGATGCAATGATAAAATTGTGATCTATCCAATAAGAACTGCAACCTATTCAACCTAGCCTTTGAACATATGAATCATCCTTTGTAGAAACTTTTCCTTTGCAAGCATTATAAAAAATAGATGGCATCAACAACATTAAACTTTTGCATCAATGAATGAAATACCTTAAACCCATAGTGAGCAATGATTACTTTTGCATCAATATCACATCATGAAACAAGTGCCTTTACTAATACAATGAATTTGACCTGAGAAATGACCATGCTCTAACATCTCATGTACCTTAACTATCTGCCAAATACAAATCTTTGACATCAATGACAAATTGCATGCCATGCCAACAAACTCCCCCTTTTGTATTGATGTCAATATCTTACCCTGTGATGATGAGTCAACCAACTCATGTCAATTTCTCCCCCTTTGACAACAATGACAAAGGCTGGGGTCAACACAGTTAGGAGAATATTGTCCGACATTTAATATAGCACTACCCAAGCATTATGCATTGTAAAAGAAATAACAGGATACACATGAACCAAGGAAAACATAAAGGTATTGTCAATAAATATTACCACACTATGACCAAACATACCAACAACCATGAACTAGTATGCACCAAATACCAATTGTATAAACAATGTTACCAACATGAATAACCATGTGCCAAGGCATCAACTATGCACTTCTCAAGAAGTTTTGTCACTTGCAAGGTAGCATCTACAACATCAAAAGTGTTATGAGCTTCTCCCCCTATTTGAGATAACAAAGCAAATAAGACCCTCAAGAATCTCGTTGTAAATCTCTTTCAAGCACAATACTGTCATAAAACATGATACTATTCAACATCTGTCACAATGTCACAAGAATCTACACAAGCTTAAAGTACACTGTGAGAAAAGAAAATCTCAAGATACTCTTACTAATTAGCTTTTCTCCCCCTTACTTGGCATGGATATCATAAGCATAAACAAGATCACATCTTTTTCAAAGTCTTAGATGAAAAATATACAATATCAAACAATCTACCAAGCAAAGTCGGCTATCACCAAAAGATGCAGATTACACTACTGGCATGACTGATCAGAAGATGAAGCAACTTTTCAATCTCTCTTTCTACTATCTTTCACACTGTCATGATTATTTTAACACTGTTAATGCACTATTACTATTCCATTGTTCTAAAGTTATGATACCAGCCTAAGCCACTAATTGAGCATGCAAAAGCTACTGTGCATTGTCAAAACAAGTTGTCAAATCAGGTACTAGCCAACTGTCTTAAGATCACTATTCTAAGACAAAGTCTCAACTACAATCATTCCCTCATCACAACATCGATAGAACTATTTTCTTGCAAACTTGTGTTTTCACTGTGAATAATCCATACCAAAATAATTTAAGACATCAAAAATAGAATAGTCAACTCTCAACCTTGTAGCAAGACTATTCATCTCAAGTCAAAGCATGGCAAGCCCTTGTAATTACCTTTCACGTATAATATCACTTGAAAATGTATAGAAGTCTTAACAAAAAAAATATCATTATACTTGTAACCTGTGACAACACAAGTAATGAAGATCACGGGTATGTGCAAGATCATCATGGAAAAAAAGGCCCTTAAGTGGCAAAAAATTCAGAAAAATCAGAGTTAGGAAACTTGACATAATTTTTTTAATAAGTTATCTATATTATTTCAAAAATATGTAAGAATAGAATTTGTAGCAAATTGAGTGTAGTTTCTAAACTACTAGGTCTATTTAAAAACAAAAAAATCTATTTGGTGAAAATTTGAAATTTCAATGTAGTAGTACTTAAATTTCAAGTAAAAAATAAGAAGTAGGTGTCTATCTGACCACCCTAACCACAATAAAATGATAATATTTTTTTATAATATTTTAGATATAAGTAGAGGACTCATGTCCCGATGTGATGCATATTTTTTTGTAATTTTTTTCCAAGTAAATAATTAATTATGATTTTTTTATTACAACTTTTAAAAAATATAAAAGCTCGTATGTCTGACCACCTTAACTTGGTCAAAACTTCATGAAATTTATTTTTTCTTTTTATAATCCTATAGTATGTGAAGCATAGAATGTGACACATATTCCAGATTTAAAAAATGTGATACTGTTTGAAAACTATAGATGTTTTTCAATCAACCTCTCAACTAGGACTTTAGTCGTAATTCAAATAGAAAATTAATATTAATTATTTATTAAATTCAAAGTAAAGAATAATTTCTATTGGTGGAAAGCTGAGAATATCCTTTAAAAACCCTTTTTGTTTCATCAATTTTGGGTAAAGAAAAAGTCGTCAGCCACATACCCTACACATACCCATCATATCGCCACTTTTTGGCCCATCATGATCCTGCACACACCCTCATGCTGTCGTTTGCAAGGATACAACTTGGAAGCATGAAGGATTTAACTAAGATAACCAAGATGTAGATCATATGCACTTGCAAGATGAATATCATTGTTGTAGCAACATATCAACACTAAATGAAGCAGTACACTGAGGTATCTAAGCATTATATCATTGCTATTCAACCACTATTACTGCACCACACATATTCTCCACTATAAAAAGCATTGCCACACTACTCACTGTCATTAAGAAAATGTTCACCATAGTCATAACTGATTGCAAAAAAAATAACCAAACAGATTCATGTAATCAGTTGCACACATCAACATTTTCTCACTATAACACCATCAATGTCAATACAGGAATATACCAATCAATCATTTCAACCAAATATGTAAATGCCAACATCAATGATTGCCAATGTCAAGACCAAAATCTCTAACAAGTAATCATGTCAATGTGTCAAGAATGGTACCATATCACATTCCATGTTAACTACAACAATGAAGAAAATTTATTAACCAAGATACCAATCAAGTAGTAATCTAAAGGAGATATGCCAATACCATATGTGATCAAACAAATCAAAAAGACCAAATGTTGCAAAGTGATATCACTAAAATACATACATGTCAGTATCAACCAAGTACTTAAGAATGTATTGATGGTTGTTAAACCTTGTAACATGAAAATTTGAATTTAGCCTTGGAAGAAGTAAGTCAAAAAACCACATGCTCCCCCTGACTAAATACATAAGATAAAGCAAAGACTTCAAACATGTCCAAGTACCAGTCATGCATGTTGCAAATCCTTCCATGCACTTTATAACTTTATGTTATTACCAAGAAAGCTTCCACTATCAACTTGAAACTATCATCACACTATACAATACCACTGTCACATTTTCAAACACTTTCATATAACTTCATGTACCTTTTGTATTAAATATAGTAGGATCATAAATGCATCAAAGTATTATATCTACTATCTCTGTAACAATGAAATTAAACTGTTCCATTGAAAAGTAATAACACTGGCACTTTGTGATTTCATATCTTTGTAATGATATCTTATTACTGGATATCTAATTACAATATATATGTCCACTGTCAAAATGCTAAGTAACATCAAAGTTGCATCATGTCAACCAAACTTCCTAGAATCTACGTATTAGACTTCAGTTCAATTCCAAACTGAATTGTATATTATGATAAGTTCCATTTTTCATCATAAGTACCCATTTATACAATAAGTAACAACTGCGCCAAGTCAAATGGTGTAAAGCATTACAAACTGTATCAAGCTACCTCAAAGTGTCATTGATATATGCCACCAGGGTATGTGTAGGATCATCATGGAAAAAACATGCCCTTAAGTGGCCAAAAATTTAGAAAAATCAGAGTTAGGAAACTTGATGTAAAAAATTGAATAAGTTATCTATATTATTTCAAAAATATGTAAGAATAGAATTTATAGAAAATTGAATGTAGTTTTTAAACTACTAGGTTTATTTAAAAAATGAAAAATCTATTTGGTGAAAATTTGAAATTTCAATGTAGTAGTACTTAAATTTTAGGGAAAAAATAAGTAGGTGTCTGTCTGACCACCCTAACCACAATAAAATGATAATATTTTTTTATAATATTTTAGATATAAGTAGAGGACTCATGTCTAGATGTGATGAATATTTTTTTGTAATTTTTTTCAAAGTAAATAATTAATTATGAATTTTTTATTACAACTTTTAAAAAATATAAAAACTTGTATGTCTGACCACCTTAATTTAGTCAAAACTTCATGAAATTCTTTTTTTTTAATCCTATAGTATGTGAAGCATAGAATGTGACACATGTTTCGGATTCAAAAAATGTGATACCGTTTGAAAGCTATAGATGTTTTTCAATCAACCTATCAATCATGACTTTAGTCGTAATTCAAAAAGAAAATGAATAATAATTATTTATTAAATTCAAATTAAAGCATAATTTATATTGGTGGAAAGCTGAGAATCTCCTTTAAAAACCCTTTTTTATTTCATCTATTTTGGGTAAAAAAAAGTCATCAGCTACATACCCATCATATTGCCACTTTCTGGCCCATCATGATCCCTCACATACCTACCATTTTTCAGAAATGTAAACAAAGATGAATGACAGAACCATTAACAATCACACCTTGCTAGTGCACTACCCACAAACAATGTAATTTTTACTCTACTGATGGAAAGCTCCCGCTC
This sequence comes from Sequoia sempervirens, assembly GCA_007258455.2. Taxonomy (NCBI): domain Eukaryota; kingdom Viridiplantae; phylum Streptophyta; class Pinopsida; order Cupressales; family Cupressaceae; genus Sequoia; species Sequoia sempervirens. The sequence goes on along the minus strand of VDFB02154942.1, from coordinate 16,156 downwards.
TTTTGAGAATCTGAATTCCCTTGTTCTTGATACCTCTTGCCCTACCCAGATTTTGAACGACTTTTTTTTGGAAGCCTCCCGTGCGGTGGTGAAGCCCTGTCTCCTATCTGCAACTAGTCGTCGACCTTAACTCCCCTCCTACAGTCTCTTTGGTGGTTGTGAACGGGGATTTAGTGCTACTTCTTGTTGGCACAAGACCTCTGACTGGCTCTGTTCCTTTGGCTAGGGGCACAAAGAACTCTTCTGCAGTGGTTGTGATGGATGTGGTAGCCCCTATCCTTAATGCGCCTCTCTCTATTGGTAAGGTGGGGGATTGTGCTCATCCTTCTTTTGCTGAAGCTGTGAAGTCCAGGAGGCCTAGGGAGGGCTCTATTCCTTTAAGGTGTGTAGACTGTGCTCCTATTATCTCTCTTAGTAAGGAAGTTGAGGAAAATATTGCTTTTTACTCTAAAATTGCTCTTATTTGTAGATTCTTCCGATTATGGCCATCTCTCCCTAATTTGCATCTTTGGATCACCAACCATTGGTCTCCTTTGGTTGATGGCTCAATGGAAATTTATCCTTCTGCAAGGGGGTTTTTTGTTGTGGGTTTCAGCTCTCCTAAAGATAGACAGGCTATTCTTGACTATGGCTTGTGGGTTTGGGATTCTCACCCCATCTCCATTAAACCTTGGGTTCATTATTTTAATCCTTTGAATGAACCCTTAGATGTTATGCCTATTTGGGTAAGATTTCCTTATCTTCCCTTACAGTTCTAATGCTCCTCTTCCTTTGAGGGCATTGGTAATGCCATAGGCTATTTCTTGAAAGTAGATTTGGCTTCCAAGAATCTTACCCATACCTCCTTTGCTAGGATCTTGGTGGAGCTTGATCTTTCAAAGGCTCTTCCTGGTGAGGTGGTTTTGCAGGTTAATGATTGGTCATGGTCTCAAATGGTGGATTACAAGGGTCTTCCATTTCACTATAGATGCTATTATGTTGTTGGTCATGTGGCCCGTAACTATTCTCGTGGCTCCCGTACTGCTTCCTCTTCTACTTGGTGGAAGAACTCACTCCGTGAGGATTTAATAGTTCATCCTGCTGTTGATTCTACTTCTTTTTATGAAGACTTAGAGCCTCCTTCTCCTTCTATGAGGAAAAATAATATCAACGATGCTCATGTCGCCTCTACAAACTCTCCTTCTAAGGTTCTTTATGCATCACATGATTCAGTTATGGTGGAAGCTGCTCCTCTTGTGGATAATATGGGGCATTCTCTGGTTATGGCTGCTCCTAATGCTATTAATAATGCTTCTCTAGATGGGTAAAAGTACAAAGTTGTGTTACACTTTTATAAAGGAAACAACCAACACTGATCTAACTTTTAAACTTCAATCAGTAGAAAGTGGCATATATATTTTGAATTTTGAAATGATGTAAACTAATAAAATGTGTATTTTTTAGTATATTTTATGTTTGCATATTTTTGAAAAAATTAAAAAATTATTTGAATATAGTTTTTTATAAATTAACACTACAATTTATCTGCTGATAAAATGCTGAAAAATGACATTACATGAGACGTTAAGCTTTATATAGTAAATTTCCTTTTTTTCCCTTCAAATTTTTTGTGTATATTTATAACTGTAAACTTTAGGGCATGGATATAATTTTTTTTGTAATTTTAATAAATATTTAAATGTGCATGAATTAAAACGAGGTTGTTTCTAGTCGACGCCAACTTTTATATTAAATATTTATCTAAAATAGAAAAAAAATTATGCTATCTTAATCTTGATTCTTTTCTCTAGGGCATCATAATTTTTAAATTTTTTTTTACTAAGTTTTAGTATAAATTTCTTGGCATGATAATCAACCTAATATTTTTGTGCTCATAACCTACTTTTAGTAAAAAAATAAAAAATAAAATTAAAATGATAATTGAACTATTAAAATAAATATATATTTTAAACCTACACTTATGGATCTACAAAAAGGTACTTCTACATTTTAAAAAAAGTATTATTTATATGAGTAGGAGTTGTTAAAATGTTAAATTTTTCAAATAATTGCATTTTTTTTGTAAATTGGCATCAAAGTGGTGCTACATATGCATTTAGCCAACAAATTTAGTTGGAAAAGTTGCAAAAGTATTTAACTTATCTAGAATGAATCTTCTTAGATCATATGCTTGATAAAAAATGATTTTTAGTTATAAATACTAAAATTCACTTGTGCTGATAAGTTGGCCGAAAGTGTGACATAGCTTTGTACTTTTACCGAGCTGCCCTTGTTTTGGAAAATGATGTTTCAAATGCTTCACCTAAAGTATCAGTTGTACCTCTTGTTTGCTACTCTGGAGAGGAGTCTTCTCCCTCTTATCAAAATTTCTCAATTTTTGTTTTTGATTCTCCTTGGACAACGGTGCATAGAAAGAAGAAGCATTATTCTAAGAAAGTTATAGTTTAATTTAACTTGCTCTCTATGGCTTTGCCCGGTTCAAGCACTATTCCTTGAACAATTTCTTGTGTTTGTTGTTTTTGATTGGTCTTGTGTTGATTTTTGTTTCTTTGTTTGGTTGTGTTGGAACAGTTTGTTTTGCTGAGCTATTTGGCTCTATTTTTTCCTTTTTGTATGGGTCAGGGCCCTTCCCTGCTTATCTAATAAAAACCAATCACACCTTGCCACTGAGTCTTTGGTATAACTCTCCAAATTTTGATAACTTAATCAATTGATTTTACACTCTTTGAAACCAAAATAATTATGGTATATTACTAGTATACCAACACCATTACTTATTAAATCAATTCAAGAGGCAATCAAAACAACTTCATCAATACTTATTAATATTCCTCAATTTCCTTGTTTTCTCTAGGGGAAAATAAATAAACACTAACCTGCTCCCTCTTACCTTGTACTGCATCTCATGCAGTAGGTGAAGCTTTTTGTGTAACATGCACTTGATTAGAGTCTTGTTTTATTTTCAAAAACATCACAGGCTTCTTCTTTTGTTTGTTCAAAGTACCTGTTCTTTTGTTATACTTGCACTATTGTACTTTATGCCCAATATTATTACATCTAAAACATATAACATGATGAGCAATAGGGTAATCATGATTACTTCTTGACAAACCACAAAAATCCAAACCTTGATGTCTTCTTAGCAACCAACAATCTCTTTTCATGTGCCCAACCTTATTGCTATTAAAACATACAACTTTGTAGTTCTTATTTGACAATCCATAATCACAATCGTTAGCTCTATGACCATATTTGTGACAAGCATAGCAATAACCATGAAATTGAGAATAGTTATAGCTCATTGAACAATGTTGTCTGGTAGATGAATTTCATGTGGACCAGTTGTTTCTTCTTCCAACTCTATTGGTGTCTTTGTGTTGTCTTCTATTAGTAACATTGGTTTTTGTTTCAGAAACAATAACATGATACTCTAGATCTATCTTCTTTCTTGGTGACTGTTTAACCTTGAAACTTTTTCCATCTTTTGTTGCAAATACTATTTCATGTTGAGACTCATCTTGAACTCCTGAACTTTGTGCTTTTTCATACCCTAAACTAAAAATGTCTTTGTGATGCTTTTTCTTATTCAACATCTCATTTAGCTTAATGGTGCTTTGTTCAAATTTCTGATTTATCTAAACCTTAACACTTTTAAGATCTTTATTTAGAGCAATTACCTCTCCTTCCAGTTTTTGACACTCAATCTTTTTAACTTCCTAATCAAAATTTGCTACATTTTCTATCCTTTTATACTCTTGGACTTCTAACTTCAGACTAATGATTAATTTTTCTAATCCTTCTTGTATTTTTATTAGAAAATTATTCTCCTCCATCTTGTTTCTTTCTTCAAATTGATACTTATAATCTATAACAATTTTTTCTGCATTTTTAAGATCTGTAAGAGTTTTAACCTTATCCTCCAAGCTTTCTTCTTGGAGTTTCTTCTCTAATTTTTATTTACCTTTCTTAGCCTCTTAATCTCATCTAGAGAAGAAATAAGTTCTTCCTCAAAATTAATTACTCCATTAGAGTCACTAACACACTCTTCTATATCTGATTCATTCATATTTACTATGAATTCATCAAGTTCTATATTAGGCATAGTTTCTTCTACAAGATTTTCCTTATTAACACTTATAGAGTCAATTGGAAAAGACTTTTCTTGAGACAATACTTCAATAGACTTGACACTAGTGTTTTTATTTTGACTTCTATTTCTTTTGCACTTACCCATAACAAGTACTCCACAACAAGGAATCCCCTAAGTTTACTCTAAACAAGGTTTGGATCTAATACCACTTGTTAGACTATAATGAACACTAAGAGGTGGGGGTGAATCACTATTCATACAAATTTTAACTTTTATCAAAATTTTCAAACTAGATTTTCTTATGCAATATAAAGCGAGAAGAAATGAACAACAATATACTCAAACATACATAAGAACATGACACAAATAAATGTCCTGAGTGGAAACCCTCCTGGGGAATAAAACCACTTGAAATGCCTCACTGGCTTATCTAAAAAATTCTTTCTTACAATGCCTCACTGGCTGTGAACCTCATTGGTTACAGAAATGCCTCACTAGAAAAGATATGCCTCAATGGAAAAGATGTGCCTCACTAGAAAGAGTGTGCCTCACTGGCTAATGCAATCTTCCTCATACCATCATAGTTCTGATACAAATACAGAGTATCATCATTGTTTCACTTTCACAGCTTCTTCTAATCTCACATCACTTGAGATTCAGAAGCATAAATTCAAGCACAACATAATAATGCATATAAATATACCTTTATATACAACACTATGAAATACTTCAAAAATTGACCAATTTTACAAAGCATTGAGTGTGCTTTTCATACAACTTTCATAATACAGAATATAACACAATGAAGTACCTTTACAACTTTCAAAATGATATATATTTTCTTTTCAACCTCATCATAAATTAAATTAAAGAAACATTTATAATGTCTCATATTTATGAACTGAAGAAGAGAACTGCCATCAAACTGTCTATGTTTAACCATCTTGTAGCTACTAATAGAATGCTTTGTCAACATGAGAAGCATTAAGGATTCAATTTTTTTTTAAAATCCTATAGTATGCAAAGCATAGAATGTGACGCATGTTTTGGATTCAAAAAATGTGATATCATTTGAAAGCTATAGATGTTTTTCAATCAACCTATCAATTAGGACTTTAGTAATAATTCAAATAGAAAATGAATAATAATTATTTATTAAATTCAAAGTAAATCATAATTTATATTAGTGAAAAGCTGAGAATATCCTTTAAAAACCCTTTTCATTTCATCAATTTTGGGTAAAAAAAAAGTTGTCAGCCACATGGGCCATCATATCACTTACCTATTGCCACTTTTTGGCCCGTCATGATCTTGCACATACCCATTATATTTTGAGTAAACATAAGGGTTAAAAAAAACTATAGCGTAAACCTTCAACCAAACCTGAACTAGGGTTTTAAAAAAATATAACTACAAACCCACAAATAATCCCGACAATATATACAAACTACCCAAAAATAAACCTTTACAAAAGACTCTCCAATACCACAGTATATGAAAATTAATATGATATGCAAACAACCTTAACTAGATAATACAAGGCTGGAGAATGTATCACAACCTACTACCCATAACTTCTCTTAATCACAACTAGATGCAACTCATACAACCGATTAACAAAGACTTAATCTTTTGCAAAAACCAACTAGTTACAGATTGAAGAAAGAAATAAATTTGACACCAACAATAACACAAGATAAGACAACAATACACATCATTTAAACCAACAAGATAACAAAAAATAGTACCAATGGAGCCTTTGACTTTTCTGCTCTATTTCATTTAACATTCATCATGTCTGTGCCACACACCCTAGCAAACATGTTGTGCCCTAGCTCGAAAGAAGGAAACACATTATCATTTCAAAATGAGCTTGACAAGACTTTCATTATGTCATTTATGACATATGATACTTTGAAACCGATGGGATTTATTTCCCATTTTTATCACAATGCCTTTGAGCATATTAATACCTAGTTGTTTCCCTTTGTGTTATCACAACCTTTGCATTAGGTATTAGAGAAACTTTCTCAATGAAATCAATATGCTATACAATTATCCTCTTTTTCAGCATTCCAATGAAATAATCAAATGAACCATGACCAAATAATATATTTTTCTAACTTGTAAAAATATAATTCAAAGTATTGCATCTTCTATACCAAACCAAGCACCAATACCAAGGATGCTAAGGTCAAACTGTGATTTTTCCAATAAGAACTACAACCTATTCAACCTAGCCTTTGAACAAATGAATCATCCTTTGTACAAACTTTCCCTTTGCAAGCATTATAAAAAATAGATGACATCAACAACGCCATTAAACTTTTGCATCAATGAATGAACTACCGTAAATCCATAGTGAACAATGATCACTTTTGCATCGATATCAAATCATGAAACAAGTGCCTTTACCAACAAGAGACACATTTGCGTCAAGTTCTTCCCATTGTGGGGTGTGCTTGGTTGTTTTAAACATTTAGTTAATAGAAGTAACTAGGGGTGTAATGTGATTGTTTGTTGTTATATAATGTTATTATTATAGTTGAATAATGTTGCAAAAATAAATAAAAATATTCATGTGTGGTGTGCTTGTTGTTTTAAACGTTTAGTTAATAGAAGCAACTAGGGGTGTAATGTGATTCTTTATTGTTGTATAATGTTAGTATTATAGTTGATTTTGCAAAAGTTAAAAAAAAATATTCATGTGGGGTGTACTTGTTGTTTTACACATTTAGTTAATAGAAATAGCTAGAGGTGTAATGTAATTGTTTTTTTTTGTATAATATTATTATTATAGTTGATTAATATTGCAAAAATAAAAAATAAAAAATCATATGGGTGTGCTTTGTTGTTTTAAACATTTAGTTAATAGAAGTAGGTAGTGGTGTAATATGATTGTTTTTTGTTGTATAATGTTATTATTGTAGTTAATTAATAATTCAATATATATATTATTATAATAACTACATACACACACACACACAAACACATACATACATACATACATACATACATACATACATACATACATAGTTAAAAAATTATAAAGAGTAGTTAAACAAACCGCAAAGAGAAATTATACAATGGCCAATACAACGAGTTGTACACACACACAAATATATATATTCTTATCCTTTTGATAATGTGATATTTATGTAATTTTTTCCTTGCTAAATTATATTATTACATGTATATTTTTTAAAATCTCTACCTTAATATTTAATGGGTAGATTTTATTGAAATATTAATTATAGATAGATAAATTTTACTTTGATATTTATTATAGATAGATAAATTTTCTTGTGATATTTAATACACACTTGGTAAATGAATATAAAATATGCATTGAGTGTACTCACATTTATTTAATAATTTTTGAAAATCTTACTATTTATTAAATAAAATATTTAAAATAGTCCCTATAAGTCAACAATGTAATTATATGATGATGTATGTAATAGTGCTCATGTCATTCAAGTCATTAATAGGTTTGAAATTTTATTCAATGAATTAAATACATTGCATTGCACATAATTTAGAAGAAAAAAAATTCTAATTTTTGCACTAATTGTTGACAACATGAACCAATAAAAAGAAAGATAAAGAATATTTTAAAAAAAATAGAAATAAACAATTAAAAATAGACTATATAAAATTGTTGGTAAAGTTTTTAATTCTAGATGTTCATTGGTTGGACTGTCACTATCAGTTAAAAAATTTGCATGCAATGAATACATTAGTATTCTGCCTTGGGCAGAACCAATAAATGCCTTTACCAATACAATGAATTTGACCTGAGCAATGACCATGCTCTGACATCTCATGCACCTTAACTATCCATTGAATACCAAGCTTTGACATCAATGAGAAATTGCATTCTATACCAACACAGTTGTTGTGAGCAGTAGTAGCGATGGTTGTAGGTGATAGCTCACAATTTTAGAATCATAAAATAATCTAAAATTTCTCACATAAGTCATCATTTTTAGAATAGTAGATTTATATATCATTTCTCACAATCACACACACAATAATAAATAATAATTGCTTATAAATAAGTAAAAACCAAATTTATTAACAAAATTATAAATATTTGCAATCATTTTACACCTAAAAATTTTGCAACAAAATATGGAGTATACTATCTTCCTCTTTATCTTCTTGTTTTTTGCTACATGTTCCTTCATCTATCTTTCAAATATTCCTTCTATTGTGCTCTACTACTCTATGCTATTATTTTTTTCAACTCTTTCCGTTTTCTTATCCTTTTTATCCTTTGCTTTTCTTTCTCTTTTCTTCTCCTCAAAAACTACCAAAAATCTAAAAACTTCTCAAAATCCTACATAAATTAAATAAATCACTCAAAATAAATCACTAATGTTCAACTACCTATCCTTTTAAGCTCAAAAATATCGCTCAGAATTGCCTTATGTCATTCTTCATTGTTGTTTCTCATTAAATGAGCTTACAGCTAGGCATTTGTTGCCCCAAAATAAACAAAAAATAAATTTAAAATTCAAAAATCTAATGGTTAAGTACAGCGGTGAGGAATAATAATTTATTTTTTTCTATTGAGGCATGATTCCCATCCATCAAACTACTAGGCTAAAAGAAATGTGAGCCCCTACTCACTATGTAAAACTCTATGTTGTTGTAGGTTAGAAGTCTATTACCATGTTTTGACTATAAAGACTCAACTCTGCGGAGCTTAACCATGTGGCATCTTCCATTGGTCTACCCTTCAATTTCACTAAATTCTCACTATACTCCTTAACCCATGTCTTCCTAATCATTCTAGAATCCAAAATATCTTCAATTTTCCTTTGTTCTCGCTTGGGTAGTTGTTCCATCAACTTTTTAAACATTATTTTCCTTTTTTCTTTCTGATGTGATGTCTCCTCCTCATAATAAGTATGTAATTCTAAAACATTAAAAATGCGTGAGATTTCAAAACCTTTAGGTAACTCCAATCCATAAGAATTTGGTGAGAACTTCTTGATAATCTGGCATAGTCCATTTTTCTTCCACTTGAGCTTGTTGTAGGTATGATGGGAAATATTTCCTTTTGTAGATGAGTCAATACCATATCTCCAACTTTAAAATTAATCTTTCTTCTCTTCAAATCATCTTTCTCTTTATATTGATGACTTCTCAAACTGAGTTTTTCTCTTACTTGTTGGAGTAAATCTTGCATATGTTTTGAAAATTCTTATCCTTCAACACTTCTCCTATATCCATCAGTATATGCAAGTTCCATCAATTCTAAAATACCCCTAGGGCTTTAACCATATACAATTTGGAATGGAGTCTTACCTGTACTTTTATTAACTGAGACATTATATGCAAAATCAACCCAAGGAAATATCAAATCCCATTTCTTAGGCTTGTCACTGACTAAACATCTTAGAAAATTACCTAAGCTCTAATTAACAACTTTAGTCTATCAATTTATTTGAGGATGATATGCAGAACTAAAATTTAAATCAGTCCCTAATTTATTCCAAAGCGTCCTCCAAAATTCTCTTATTTTTAAAACATAGTGTCATGATATGAAACTATAGTTCTTGGTAAACCATGCAATCTAATAGCCTCCATGAAGAATAAATTTTTTGAATGTGTTGTAGCATTTGTCTTTTTGCATGCTCTAAAGTGAGCCATTTTAGAAAATTTATCAACAATCAATGTGTTCTTAGCAGCCCAAACATTTCTCTAGTATAGGTAATGTTAGCATTATTAGTAATATGGTTATATTACATTGTATGTTCAAGTGTTTGAGTATGTAGTAAAACTATTTTGCAACCAACCGCTTCCAATCGAGCTCCTACTCCTTGTATAAATGAATTTTATTATATCGAATGAATTATCAAGTCTTTATCCCCTTCATATGGTATGGAAGCCATTGAAAGATTAGATATGTGACTTCTTTTCCTAGTTAGGATCCCATATATAGATTGAGCATTCTTAGTTCTTCCCAAGCATGATCCTTTTTTTGTAATACATATGAGAAAATATAGTGTTTATCACCGATAAAATGATGCAGGTAACACCATAAGCTATTAGTTTCTCTTCTTACAAATGCACAATGTGAATTCAAACTTTGATTTCCTTCATTTGGAAATGGAAGTAGTGCATGGATATGATGCAATTATTGGGATCAACTAGAGAGAGAGAGAGGGAGGGAGAGAAAGGGAGAAATTCTAGCACTTCCTAGTAGGTTTACATGCATTTTTTAGAGTTGGACTTTGATGGTGAAAAGTACACATATTGTCTTCAATTTTGAGGACATGGGTTCACATGAGTAGAGACATGGAGTCTTATGTGGGTGATAGTTGAGTGCAGGTACAACATTGGATATGATTATGGTGTCATGGATATGTAGGTACATTTGAGCATTGGCACAAAATGATCATGTATGTGGTTGTTTTGTGGTGATTTAGTTTGGTGTTAGGAGATTTCTCTTATCTCCTTGATGCTTGATTAGTTCCTTGACTATGGTTATTCATTTGTGGACATGTTTGGAAAATCAAATATGTGGTTGATTTGGTGTTTGAGTCTTGTTATCTACAAGATTATCTTCCTCAATATCTTAGTTTTCTTGTTACTAATGTGATTATTATTTTGCATGCTTCATTTTTTGGATCTATAAGTTATACAAGTTGTGGATTAGCTACCCATTTTCTTACAGTGGGATGAATTGATTTTGGACTATTTATATCCATGAGAGTGTTTCAATGTTGATGCTGACTTTGTTAGCTGACCTTGTTTGTGGTCATTTATGCATTGGTATGTTTCTTTGGGATGATAGGATGGATGGTTAGATTACCTGATTAGTCGATTGATGGGACTTGTAACATATGGTTTCATCGTGCAATTTCATGATATCTTGGTTATATTTCATTGGTTAAACATTTCTATGGGATCTTTTGATAGTGATGATTTGGTGGTGTAGGATTGGTTCCTAATTTTTTGATGGTAGTTATAGTATCTTCTTGGCTTGGAGATCTTGTTTCTACTTGGTATGTTTGACATTTCAATTGAATTTTTGGACTTGGATGATCTTCATGGAGAAGATGGTTGTCACGATGCCATGTGTAGTTTAGTATCATGGTTCAATGGGATTTGTTGGTAGTGACATGATTCATCGCTGGTGATTATTATCTTCATGTCATTGGAGATGTTGATTCTTGGTTTAGAGTGTGATTGGTATTGTTTCATGGTTTCTCTTGATACTAGTTTAGAGTTTTGGCATGGTACTTGTTATCTTGAGACCAAGATGTTTATGCATTGTTGCATGTGACTCCTAGGATGAGATGGTTAGATCATGATGTCATGATAGGTTCTTGATTTTTTCGTTGGGGCTTTGACATTGATCTTATTGGTTCTCTTGGTACTGAGTATATTGATTATTTTCTTGAGATCTTCATGTTAGTGTGGTGTTGCATTTGGAGCTTGGCATGGATTGATTAGTTGGAGGTGCTCATAGATACTTGTAGACCTTGGGTGAGGCTAGATTTCTCATGAGATTAGAGAAATTTTCTTGAGATGGTTACTCTTTGGAGGTTTCAATATGGAGACTGCGAAGAATTCACCTGGATATGAACGTGAGTTCATGATGGACCTATAGAGGAAATCATTCTTGGAGTGAGTCATGATGAGTTGGTTATCCTTGAGGAGCATTCTCATTCCCCACTCTTGGTCTACTCAACATTTTATCATCCAATAGGTATATATTCCGTGCTTTAATTTCTCATGGGAATGAGTTGAGTCATGGTGATTGATTTTAGGAGACTCATTTTAGGATTATTTAGCATAAGTTTATAATGATTTATCTTTCATAGATATGGATCTTGAGCTATGGATAGTTAGTTCTGGAGGATTCATTTTGAGGGATATTTGACATGGTTATCTCCTTATGCATATAATTTTATGTTATCATTCATTGATGAGGAGTTTAGGAGATGGTTATTGGGCTGATTTCCTATTTTGAGAACATTTGGATATTTTTAATTTGATCTTCTTGGTTAGAGAGGCTTACATACATGTTGGAATCATAGATGATTCATACATTGTGTTTGATCTAAGAGATTGAATGTTTTTTTGGGTGTTGTTAAGGCTTCTCATTTGGGGTTGTTAGGAGATCATACTTGACATGGTGTTTCACTTTGAGGTGTTGGTAGAGGGACATGTTATGGTTTATAGGTCTTCTCTCTTCATTATTTGGTTCCCTCCTAGAGGTTCATGTTCATATGAATTGAAGGACATGTTGTGAGATATTATGCCGTTGTTGGTGTTGCATGTGTAGATCATTGTGATTGTTCTTGGTACTTCATTTTTGATTATTTATCACATATTGAGATAGTGTTTATTGGTAAAATTGATATAGTTTGACATTACTCATACAGTAGGAGTTCCTAGATATGTATGTTGTTCATTGACATGTTTCATATAGGGAGCTTGTGATTGCAGCTTATGGGTTGCATATGTTGTTGGCATGAGTAAACTAATGTTGTTGATACCTTGGAGTTATGGATGGTTGGATGTAGTAGCATGTGTTATGGATTCTATTTTTCATCATGTGGGTTTTTCACCTATGACAACAACTTGGTTGGAGCCTTCGTTATCACTTGGATTTAATGCTTTTTTTTTTGGATTGGTGCATCTTCACCTTTGTATGTTCCTTTTCTTCCATAAGTGGCACATTGGAGGATGAGAGTGGTTCTTATTTGAGATGGTGGTCACTTTGGTTTTATTTCTGGTATCTAGATGGAGAATGAGAATGTTGGAGATTCATGTGGTTTCATGTATTTCTTTGATGATGTATTTCATTGATTAATCCCTTATGCAAGATACAAAAATTGGGAGAATGTTAGGATATGGTGTTGTAAACCATTGCATAAAATGATATATTATAATATTGTAATTAAATAATTAATTATTTAGTTGTGATGCACCTAGGAGGTGTGGTTAATTAGACTAGGTAATTATTTGGGTACCACTTTATGTTTTTGATTAGATAAGCAGGGGAATGGCCTTGACCTATTACAAAATGAAAAATAGAGTCTAACAACTCAGCAAAACAGAGCCAAACAACTCAACAAAATAGACTGGAAAAACACAGTGAACCCGAGACAAATAACCAATCAGAAAAAACTACACAAAACTATTCAAGGAGCAACACTTGAACCAAGTAAATCCTTTGAGGGAAAGTTAAATGAAACTGTGACCTTATTAGAAGGATTATTTTTCTTTCTATGAACCGTAGTCCAAGGAGAATCATAAAATAAAATCAAGAAATTTTGATCAGAAGGGGAAGACTCCCCTCCAGAATAGAAAACCAGAGGAAAAACTAAAGCATCAAGAATAGCATATGAAGCCAAGCCTAAATTTTTAGTACTTATTGTAGCATTTTCCAATACATTAGACTTAGAGGAGGCAGAACAAACAACATTAGAGACAACCAAATCCAAAGGTTGCACAATAGTATCCACAGAAGGAAAAACACCCAACACAATCAATTTAGGTGGAGTAGAAACTGACATTTGAGGAGCAAAATCCATCACAACACTCATAATAAGCCTCACAGAAGGGGAAGCAGGCCTAGATTTATCATCAGAAGATGCAGACTCAGCTGTAGGGTGAACTGTTAAGTGTTCATGGAGTGAATTCACGTTTATGTTGTATTGTAAAATTGATTAATTATTTAATGTGTACAAGACATGGGATAATAATCTAATATTAAATAAATATTTAATAAAGTGAAAACTTAGTACCCAATATTAAATTTAGGGGTTATTGGTTTTGTATTCACATGGTTTTATAGTACATGGTTTTATCTTACCTCTTGGTTGTATTTGTGTGAGCTTGGGTCTATAAAAGCAAGCACATGATTGGTGGTTAAGGTTGGTTAGGTGACTAGACTGTCATTATTGAGTCTGTTTTAGGAGTGCATATGCGAAGCATGAAATGGGATGTGTGGATTCATGCTTGGAAGCATGGAGGATGCATTGGAGAGGCTTGATGCTTTAGAGGTATTCATTGTAACTCTTGTAATGTTTTGTTGCTAAATAATAGATGGAGTAAGGATGCTTTTCGAGGCTAGGTTTTCTTCCCTCTTCAGGGTTTTCCTAGGGTATATCTTGTGTTATCTTGTATCTTGTCTATTTTATCTATGCATTATGGTTACTTGCATGCATGCTTTTCTCTCATGGCGTTATGTGAGAAATGGATTTAGATTGTGGGTATTATGCATTATTTTCTAACATATACACACCCACATTTTGGCTACTTCAATTGGAAACTTGAAAATTCATACAAACTTCAAAAAAATTACTTACATCCTAATGTATTTAGGAGGCCCTTATTTGGTTCTCAATTATTTTATTAAAAAGAGATCAATTTTTATTTATACAAGGGACATCTTTACCAAGCCATTTAGATTTATAGATTTTTTTCAAGTTTAAATTTTTAATATTTTGAGACATAGAAATTTATTATTTCCTAATAAATCACCTAAGTTATTAAGTATGTTATAGCACTTAATTCTTTTGTAAGTACTCAACACTTCCAACTTAACATTCAATGCACTTTATAGGCTACTTCTCCAATGTATTTCAGCCCAAGAAACACTCTAGACTTTTCCCTAATGGATCTATTAACTTGAAAAATTCTTAACCATTTTCACCACCACAATTGCTCCATAGGGGTTCTCTTTAAACCTCTATAAGGTGTTTTTCAAACTGGCATGGCTTTTTCCTAAGAGGTCAAAACTAATATTTTTTAGAAATTTATTGAAAAAATACGAGGAATTTATTAGTGAGATATATATTTCCTTTCAAAAAGTTGAAAAAATACCATGTTAAAAAATGGTTATTTTTTACTTCTTGATTGTAAAATTTAAAATTAAGGGGGTATTATATTGAATATGTCATTTACTAGACTAGTTTACTTTTATGTCCTATTCATACCTATTTAGTTAGGTTTAGACATGAATATTTATGCAATTTTCTTAATTCATGTACATATGGTAATTGTTAGGGCACTCACCACATGCATATGTGGGATTTTCACCTACCCAACTATCTTCATATCTTACCCTTTCCAATAGATACAAGGGCATCTATATACATTTTTGTTGTATTAGGATTGAAAATAAATAATTTATTTTTTCTCATCTATTTTGTGGAATATTATTTGGTATTAAAAAAGTTTCTTACTCCTAGGAAGTTGTTTTTCAACTTCAACATTGTATCAATGTAAAAATTATCAAGATTTAATTGAACTTATAAAAAGATAGACATAAATTTTAAGGTTTCTTGAAAATAAGTATGCTCATACCTTGCATCTTCAATCACCTAAAAACTTATAACAATTGAGAGACAGATAACATTCTATGTGTTTCACCTTTTATCTTATTTATATATTTTCTAGTGTAGTCATCAACAAAGGATCCATTTTAGGATTATCCAACCATGAAATAAAATAAAATAACTCATAATTACATAGTGGAAATTCAATGAAATAATAAAATATTGAATATATATTTTAATTTACAATCTACCTCAATGGGATTCCAACATAGTAGGACCTAGTTGTTTGGTTACAAATATATAAAATCATGAAGTACAAATTATATTACAATGCAATCCCATGTATAAATTCATTCTACTTTATTTATTTCATTATAATAATCTTAATGAATGTATACATATCTAATCTCAATCTTAGAGGTGATATAACTCAACCACTAGATAGTGTGAAGATCAATCACTCATAAAACGTGTAGTTGACTAGATGCATGGTTGAATCTCCCAAATCAAATGTGGTGTTGAAGTATCATTTTTGGATGCACACCATAAGCACTATTAAGTCCTATGTATCTTTCTATGCTTTCCTTTACTAGCATAAATTATAGAAATATTCCAAAAGCCATAAGCACTAAACTAGGTATAAAATTGCTAAGCATGGTAAATTTTAAAGATCAATTGATGATATTGTGATGATAAAAAACGGTGACAAAGAATGAATTATTGTATGTACTTTGTAGAATGTTTAAAATTGAGCCTT
>VDFB02154939.1:0-11796 GCA_007258455.2 Sequoia sempervirens | reverse complement strand
TGGAATCAATATCAACTTTCCCTCCTCATCCAATGCTGGCAACTTTGATGAGGGAACTACATTGTGTCTGAGTGCCTTCTTAAGCCTAGATACATGAAATACATTATGAACCCTATTGCTAGCTAGTAACTCAAGCTCATAGGCAACCTCACCAACCCTCCTGGACACTTTGAATGGACCATATAACCTAGGCTTAAGTTTCTCTGCTCATTCTTCTTGAGGGTAGATTGTTTGTATGGTTGAAGCCTTAAATATACCATGTCCCCAACCTCAAAACTTTGCTCCACATGATGTTAATCAACATATAACTTTTGTTGATTATGTGCTAGCTGCAAGTTCTCTTTCAAATATTTCATAACATCCAAACTCTCCTACAATAAATCGCTTGCCCTAGGCACTCTGATGTCCCCAAAAAGAAAATCCAAGAAGTTGGGTGCTTCATACCCATACAAAGCCATGAACAATGACATCTTGATGGACATGTGATATGTGGTATTATAGTAGTACTCACCAAGGGGTAACCATTTAATCCAAACTATTTGCTATCCTGACACATAGTTTCTGAGATACCCTTCCACCCATTTGTTAATTATCTTCATATGTTTATCTTTCTATGGGTGGTAACTCATGCTAGGAGTGAGTTCTATCCCACTCAATCTGAAAAGATCTTTCCAAAAGAGGCTTAGGAACTTGTTGTCCTTATCACTCACTATACTCTTGGACATCCCATGCAATTTGAAAGTCTCCTTGGAGAACAAATCAGCTACCCGTGTTGCGGTATATGTCACTGAAATAGTAAATAAATGTGAAAATTTGGTTAACCTGTCAACCACAATATATATGCAATCCCTACTTTGTACCTTAGGTATCCCAATGATGAAATCCATGGAGATAAATTCCCATTTTTTATTAGGAATGGGTAAGGAATAAAGTAGAATAGTTGGATAAGTGTGCTCATTCTTATTCTGTTGGCAAGTGGGACACTCTCTAACATACTTAAGGCTTCATTTTTTAGTCCTTTCCAAGTAAATATTTCTCTAATCTACTTGTAGGTTTTGAAGAACCTCAGGTGACCAGCCAAGGGTACATCATGAAAATCCATCAATATCTTCCCCTTAAGATGTGAAGTAGGCACCAAATAAATCATCTCCTTATAAATGATCAACTTATTGAGAACTATATACCTATCATCATGGATAGTGCCTTCTATGATTCTTGTTGCCCAAGAATCCTTAGCATACTCTACTAAAATTAACTCTCTCCAATCAACATCAATCTCAACCAAAGAATATAAGTGAGGCCTCCTAGAAAGTGCATCAACAACCACATTCTTCTTCCCCATGACATATACAATGCCAAAATCATATGCCTGTAGTCTACTAACCCACTTATTTTGACTATCATTAAGATCCTTCTGGTTCATGAAGTACTTGATGCTATTATGGTCTATTTTGATAATAAATTTACCCCCTATTAGGTATGCGACCAAAGCATGCATGATGGCCAACATCTCCCTATCATAGATAGAATAATTCCTCTCCACACCTCTTAGTTTCCTACTCTCAAATTCTATGGGTACTTTTACATCAAGACAACTCCAATCATCTCTCCTAAAGAATCACACTCCAAGTGAAAAGGTTTGGAGAAATATGGTGTTGCCAAGATAGGAAATGCAAACACCATTTGTTTGAAGTGCTCAAAACACCTCTATGTTGAATTAGACCACTTAAAAGCTCCCTTATTTGTCAAGTATGTAAGTGGAGTTGTAGTATGTGAAAATCCCTTAACAAACCTCTTGTAGAACCCACATAGACCAAAGAATCCCTTAAGCTGAGTGAGATTCGTAGGGGTAGGCCATTCAACTATAGCCTTGATCTTCTTAGGATCAACTCTCACTCCCTCTAGACTGATAATGTGTCCAAGATAGAGAAGCCCTGTCATGCCAAAATTGTATTTGGACTCCTTAGCATACAAGGAATCACTCTCTAATATGCTCAAAACTTCCTCGAGATGCCTTATGTGTTCTTCCCATGTCTTACTAAAAATTAAATATCATCAAAAAATATCAATACAAACTTCATCAATTGTTTCCAAAATACCTTATTCATACAACTTTGGAAAGTGGCTAGTATATTTGTCAAATCAAAGGACATCATCAAGAACTCAAAGTGTCCAAAATGACATCTGAATGCAGTCTTCTCTATATCCTCTCTCCTAATCCATAGCTGGTGGTATCCCGATCTTAAATCTATGTTTAAAAAGTAACAAGATCCATGCAATTCATTAATTAACTCATCAATTCTAGGAATGGGATACCTATTTTCTATTTCCTTCTTATTCAGTTTTCTATAATCAATGCACATACGCTTTGTCCCATCGTTTCTCTTTACTAAAACCATTGCTGATTGAAAATGAATCTTGTTGGGTCTAATGTTCCCCATCTCTAGTAGTTCCTTAATTGCTTTCTCTATCTCATCCTTATGCCTCTTAGGATGTATATATGACATAGTAATCATTGGTTTGTAACCCTCCTCTAGCTCTATGAAATGCTCTATCCCTCTCTGGTTACACTCCATGAGGGATACTCTAAAACACCTTTTTATGCTTGGATATAAAATTTTGGATATTCAAATGGTAAGTATTATTTTGCTACTCTACAACTGTAGGAATGCTAAGACACTCTGCTACCCACTCCACCTAATCATGTCTAATCAAATGATCCATCCTCTTAAAGGATATAACTCTAAGATTCCCATCCGATAACCCTCTGAGCACTCTCTTTTTCCCATTTGATTCAAACTTCATTTCCATTTTTTACAAGTTGAAAGAAAATTCCACTAGAGATATCATCCAATGCATCCTCAAAACCACATCAGTATCCCCTATGTTCACCACATATAGCTCATCCTTCAACTCATAGTCTCCCAACTGTATGCTCAGATTAGAAATCTTATGAGTACAAGAAATTTTGTACCTAGAAGCTCTCATGACCTTGAATCCATCATGCTCTTCTGTTTGTAGCCTTCTCATATTCACAAATCCCTCATCAATGAAGTCATGTGTGGTACTTAAGTGTTATGATTCACTGCCCCTACAATACCCCTCTAACCTTGAATGTTATTTATTTTTGTATACTAGAAATTTGGGCAATGGTACAATCACTCTTTGGTTCCTCCTCTGATGAGCTCTCCTCCTCACTATTCTTCGAATCAAATTGTTGATATAATTTTTCGATATAGATTATTTAGCAGAAAAATACTCTATTTTCATAGCTTTTTCCTTCACATTTCATTTGTGAGATGGGTTCCAACCCATTCTCTACAATGTAAGCACAATTTCTTTCTTTGAAGTTCATTAAGTTGCTCACTATCCAATTTGTTGGACTCATTACGTGGCTGATGTGATTCCCTATGAAATGGTTTATTATCCTTATCCTTCTTATGAGGGAACTCCTTAGACTAAAATTTGTTTCTAAGAGTGGAAGTCTCCATATATCTATCCTTCTTGACGGATTCCTGTAACGAAGATGGATTAAGGGCCTTAATCCAACCCCATAAAGGATCTAAAAGACCATCCATGAAAAGAATACTGAGCCTCCTTTCTGAAATATTTGTGACCAAAATTGAAAGCCTTTGGAAATCAACATATGCCTCTATTGAACCCCATTGTTTGAGATGTGCTAACTCCTTAAAATGTAACTCTAGATTCTTCTTATCAAACCTCTCAATCAACCTTTCTATAAAATTGACATAAGAATTAATCTAATTGTGACCCAAGGTGATCATCTTGTGATGTCACCACTCATGAGCACTACCATCCACGTGTATAGCAACATATTTGATGACCTCATCCTCTTGCACTAGGTTGAGTTGGAAGTATGTGTCAAGATTTTAAACCCATGCTCTAGTTTTAGTCTTTCAGAGCCATCATAGTATGGAATGGATAGCTTACCCACCTTTCTTTGCAACTTTTGGTTTTGTTGTCTACCATCCCTATGTGGTCATGGAAAGTCATCTTAGCTTGAAACTCTAGCCTTGAATCCCTCCAATCCTACAAAATCTGATCCTATAACTTTTGTTGGGTGGGATCTTCTTCAATTTAAGGGTTAACCCTTGGTGGAAAGTTAGGCATTAAGGGCCTAGAATTTGTTGTTATAGTTCTTTCCCACTGATGTGTACCCCCATTGTTCACTGAACCATCCCCATTACCATTATTTATTT
Organism: Sequoia sempervirens; assembly: GCA_007258455.2. Taxonomy (NCBI): domain Eukaryota; kingdom Viridiplantae; phylum Streptophyta; class Pinopsida; order Cupressales; family Cupressaceae; genus Sequoia; species Sequoia sempervirens. The sequence goes on along the minus strand of VDFB02154939.1, from coordinate 7,576 downwards.
TGTACCTTATTGTGTCCCTTATTGTTACCACCATTGTTTCTTGCATTGTTGAGCATTTTTTCATTCATTAGGGCCACCATTTGAGCTGAAATCTATTGTAACTTATGTTGCCATCTAGCTAGGTCATTTAGCATTTCCCTAACTATGTTAGGTTCCTGCTACTCTTTGTCACCCATTTCAATTCCTACAAAAGGATCTATCTCTAGTTGAATCTCAAGGCTAGTGTTTGATTTGTTCCTTCTCAAACTATTGTGATGTGTATAGGGTGGCTGCATTACTCATTCAACTGACATAACACTATCTTTTTCCAAAACCCTCCAAGATGGTAGGATGCAACTACTTTGATACCACTGTAATACACTACCTTGTTCTTCCTTTTTTTATGTTTTGTTTTATGTTTGATGTGTTTAATAGAAGAAGACAAAAATGTACAAGGTGTTTTTTGTTTTGTAATAAAAATACTTGCAACATTAAAATAAATATAAACAACTTTCAAAGTATAGTATTCAAGCAAACCCACAACCAATAATACTTCAAATATAATTTTAGAACTAAAAGTATAAAACTTTATCAAAATAGTAACAACCCAGTTCATCAAAATACCCTATAATACCTTTCCTATAATACCCACAAAATTTGGAAATTACAATCTTTAAACTCATAGGAAAACCTCATTGTTGGAGCCTCCAAAATGGAACGCCACACCTCTAGGATTGGGTAGAAATGCATGAAAATGATGTAAAAAATCTCTTCAAACCTAGACACCCTTAAAACAACAATAAACTTCTCCAAACCCTAGCGCACAACAAAGGAATGACTCTGACACCCCCTAGATAGGTAGGACTAGCAAGGAGAGTGGTACAACCAGCAAAGGAGGATGAACAATCAACAACAAATTCTCCAAAGTCTTCTAATCCGTTTCTCTTGAATCAACAATGAATATATTATGCTCAAAAGATGAGATGCAAGTAAATAATGAATTTTGACTGTGATCCCTATATGAAATCATCAAGGAATCCTCCAAAATTTGTCTTTCAACAATCTAGAGAATGTTGTTTGTAAGGGATTTTATCCTCATAAACCTTGAAGAAGAACCAACTTCTCCAATAAAGAAGAAAAGCAAAATATCAAACCAAGCACATCCAAGAATGAGCTCCAAAACTTCTTTTTATTTCCTCCCCCAAAACCCACACCCAAGTTGGCATTAAATGCACTTTAATTTATTTTAAATGTTTCCTTATTTCTCCAAATAAGGCATCCAACTTTAGGGAATCATTTATTAAATTTAAAATCACTTCTTATGTCTCCCAAAATTACCCCATAAAGTCACTAATAATATTAAATACTGACAAAGTTAAATATTTAATTTTTTATAAATTATTATTTAAAATAAAATGTCAGACTATATCAAATATCTAGGTATCGCCATCAAATGCATCCATCGACAAAGCTAAAATAGTAACGCTGACAACTGACTTAGTTGGTGTCAAAACTAACTTACTAAAAATAGTAAGTATGGGAGGCACCATATGAAACCACTCCAGAAAGTGGTGTTACACACATCATAACCTCCAGAGCTCAAAGAATCACCTAATATTGCCAACCTGTTAGATCCAACTATCCCCAATGATTCCCTAACCCCTACTCATTAGCCTATGGGAATTTGTTGAATAGGCTACTTGTCCACCATACTTAACTAATTAGGAAGGGGACATTACACAAATCCACAATACTAGGTATGATAGACAACAAATAATTCCTAAACCCACAAGATAGATGTGACACTCTTGACATTACCTCTAAATTGTATGCCTTGTTTTACTTGTATGATAACCCTTGTAATCATATGAAATTCAAAATAAGGAATGCTAGTTGTTTTGATTGGTAAGGAATAGGTATAGTTGCAAAAAGGTAAACATGTATGAATAGAACATGTACAACCAATAATAATATTAACAAAAAATAATTTCTATTCAGTATCAAATATAATATTACTTTGGAAAGCTTCCACAAATTTCAAGTTGATTCTATTCAATAAGTTAGAAATACCAATAGCTAAATCGTAACTACAATAATTGCAATCTTTTAGCACAAATATGTTGCAAGTATGAGCATGTTTGGTGGTGTTGTCATTAATGTTGTCATTGATGTCAACACAATTCAGTATGTTGTAGATTGTGCATGTATAGTTGAGATGTTGTGAGTACATGGAGCTATCTTTATGATGTTGCAGATGTGTTGAATTGATGAGTTTCCAAGTGCTTTTGAGAAAATTAATAAAGAGTGAAGTCAGAGTTATGTATGTGTTCAGAATGTGCTCCGGTATGTGCTCCACATTTCTCCTGTGTTGATCCTATGCTTGTGCATATTTGAAGAGTTGTTGATAATATGATGGTCATATATACTAATCTATAGCTTCTGGTTTGATGGAATGTGAAATTTGTGTTCACTGGTGTGTGAATTGTTTTGCCAGAGTTGGTTTTTTGTGGATTGGGAGAAATGTTTCTGCTCCACAATCCTCCATTGTTCTATTTCAGATCTTGCAGATTTGGAATGTGTCTTATACTTGTGTTATCTGGGTTCTGGCAAATATTTGTGTGGTTTGGTGATCCAAAAGTTGAGTTTCAAAGTTGCTGTATGTGTTTGTCGAAAGTGGGTTCTGGCAAAGATCTATGTGATTTGGTGATCTGAAAGTTGAGTTTCAAAGTTGTATGTGTTTGACTGATGGAAGGAGTTCATTGTTCAAAATTTGTTACAAATGTATTTGAAGGAACTTGAGATGTGTTCTCATGCATAATGAAGCGTGCTGTGTTATCTGTGTGTTATCATCTTGTTGGAAAGCATGTACATCAATGTTCATTTGTGTTTTCATTAGGTTTGGCTGACCTGGTGTTTACGCTTCATATAAAGAATAAAATTTAATTAAGGAAGTGTGTGGTTGATTCAAGACATTATTTTTGGTTTTGGTTAAGTGTTTTATTGGTCCACTCTCATTCCTTTCCACTATGGGAATGTTGAGTTACTGACCTAATTTGAATTTATGAATTTGAAGCTTATGTGGTTGACCTTGGAGAAAGTTTCTAAGGTTAAAGATGTTATAAATGCAAGTTGAATTGAGAAGAATTGAATGATGCAAAGTAACAAAGTAAGCAACAAATAAAAGTGTAGAAGTGTGTGAAAGTGAGTTGAGGCAGCAATACTTCATTATGCTAGATTCCTAAAGGAAGTGAGTTGAAGGTTTATGCAATCTTCTAATCAAGGCTGTGGATGTGCGTAAATTGTTGTGGTGGATCTTTTGTTTTCTTTTGTATCTATAGGTAGTGAGCCTCCCTGTTGGATAGTGAGTCCTTTATGTAGGCAGTGAGCCTTTGTATCTAGATAGTGAGTCCTCTTCTAGGCAGTGAGCCCTTGGCAATGAGTTTTTGTATTCGGTTTTGATATCTCTTTATATTATGAGTTAATCCTCATCATGGTTTTTGCCTCATTGGGTTTTCCACATAAAATTTGGTGTTCTCTGTGTTGATTTTACTTTTTGTTATCTGCATTTCATGTTCATACTTAATAACAAAACAATGTGGTTGTGAAGTTAATAAGTGTTGAAGTTTTTGTTTAATCTTGGTGACAACTGATTCAGCCCCCCTCTTAGTTGTCCTGCACCTTTTAACAATTGGTATCAGAGCTTTTGGTTCCTTGGTGTAGAGCTTAACCACTTAAGGAAGATCTGATGGCGCATAATTAAGTTGGTGATCCCTATGTTTGATGGATTCTGATTACAGTGACTGGAAAGTGCAGATGAGAGGATATATTATCTCTCTTGGTTACAAGACCTGGAAGACTATTGAGATGAATTATATAGCTTCAACGGGTGGTATTACTACTGCACATGAGGTTTCTACTTATGAGGAGAATGAGAAGGCGAGGTATGCTATTTTTCAGTGCTCTATCTAAAACTGAGTGAAGTAAGGTTCTTTCTTTGGGCACTGTTCATGAAGTTTTGAAGAAGTTGGAAGATCTTTATGAAGGAAATGATAGAGTGAAATTGACAAAGAAGCTGACGGCAAAGCACAAATATGAGAATCTAAAAATGGAAGAAGGTGAATATTTTGCAAGCTATTTCCAGAGGGTTGAACTTGCAGCAAATGATGTTAGGAATCAAGGGGGTAACTTGACTGATGAAGATATAATTGAGAAGATCCTAATAAACCTACTAGAGTGTTACAGTGATAAGATCTCGATTATTGAAGAAATTTATGATCCTAAGAAATACACTAAAGAAGAGCTATTTGGCACCTTGACCGCATTCGAGATGAGAAAGTTTGGAAAGAAGGAAGAAAAGATAAAGACAACATTTAAAGAAACAAAGACTGAGGATGATCCAGATAGTGATGGTTCTATTGAGTTGGAAGTGAATTTTACCAGGAAATTGAAGAAAGGTACCGATAAGTATAAAGATATGATTTTTAAATGTTTTAGTTGTGGTAATATTGGTCATTATGCTTCAAGATGTCTGAATAGAGTTGTACATAAGAAGAACAAGGATCACAAAGATAAGGATATAAAGGATAAGAAATATAAGAAGTTGTATTATGTTAAAGAAGCAGTCGTAATCTATGATGATGAATCTGATTATGAGGGTGATGATAGTGAATGGTTGTTTTTAGCTTTAGAGAATAAATCTATGTCTGCTAACCCTAGAAAATATGCAAGAAAGAATGCTCCAGAGAATAAAAAGAATGAGATGGAAGGTACTTTGGTCACTGCCTTTCATTCTAGATAGGATGAAGACTACTGGGTGATTGACAATGGATGCTCTAATCACATGAATAGAGATAAAAGTATGTTCACTAAACTTGAAAAGTATGATGGTTGTTTGGTCATGTTTGGTGATGATTCAGGAGTGAAGATTGTTGGAAAAGGTTCAATTAGTTTTGATGGAATTCACAACACTGATAACATATATTATGTAAAGGGTTTGAGGCATAACCTTTTGAGTGTTGGACAAATGTGTAGCAATGGTTTCAAACTTGTGTTTCAAAATAACTACGAAATCAAAACAAGATCTGAAGATATGGTTGCTACTGAAAGGAGAACTCATGGAAACATCTATCAGGTTAAGGACGTTGATGGTCAGTTCCTTGTATCTCAAGTTAATGAATGTTGGTTGTGGCACCGGAGGATGGGACATGTAAAATTTGATAATCTAGCCAGGATTAGTTCAAGAGAAGTTGCCTGAGGTCTTCCTAGAATCACAAAGCCCGCTAATACTATTTGCAAAAGTTGCCAGTTTAGGAAACAAACAAGAAGTAGTTTTAAGGGAAAAGAGCAATCTACTATCGAAATGCTAGAATTAATTCATACTGACCTCTATGGTCTGAGTAGAACAAGAAGCCTAAACAATGACAGGTATTTCATGCTCCTTATTGATGATTATTCTTGAATGACATGGGTTGATTTTCTTAGAGAGAAGACTCAGGCTCTGGATATGGTGTGTAAGTTGAAGAAGGCATCGTATGGATTGAAGCCCCTGAGCTTGGTATGCAAGATTGATAGATACCTGACAAATCAAGGTTTCAACAAAGGCTCTGCTGATAGCAATCTATACTTCAAAGTGTAAGGTAACAAAATGTTGAGAGTAGTAGTATATGTTGATGATATCATCTTTGGATGGAAATGAAGGAATGTGTAAAATATTTGTAGAAGAAATGCAAAAAGAATTTGAAATGTCCATGATTGGTGAGTTGAATTTCTTTCTTGGTCTTCAAGTAAATCAAACTGATAAAGGGATATTCATTTCACAATCTAAGTATGTAAAATAACTATTAAAGAAGTTTGGAATGGATGACTCCAAACTGGTTAGTACTCCTATGGTAACTGGATGTAAGCTGAATAAAGATGACGAATCTACTAAAATTGATCAGAGTCAATACAAATCTATGATTGGTGGGCTTCAGATTCATCGCTACTGCATCAAATATTATTCATGCAATATGTTTAGTTTCCAAATTTCAAGAAGATCCTAAAGAGGCACATGTGATAGTTGTAAAGAGGATATTTAGATATCTTAAAGGTAAACCAGATTATGGCTTATGGTATCCAAAGGGTGCTGATTTCACCTTGACTGCTTATACTAATGCAGATTGGGCTGGTTGTGTGGATGACCAGAAGAGTACCAGTGGAGGTGCTTTCTTTCTTGGAAAAAGATTGGTTTCATGGTTAAGTAAGAAACAGGACTTAGTTTATTTATCCAATCGTGAGGCATAATATATTGCCAGGTAACCCCGCCTACATAAGATTTGTGGATGAAGAAAACTTTGAAAGACATTGGAGTGATATGTGATGAACCTATTCCTATTTTCCAGGACAAATACGTTCTATAAACATTTCAAAGAATTTGGTGGATGCATTCAAGAAAAAACATACTCACGACATCACTTTGAGAGAGAAGGTGCTGTGGAGAAATGAAGCCTACCGGAGTACAACAACAAAGGAAAATTGTATATATTTACTAAGTTGCCTTCTAAAGGATAATCGTCTTCACGATGATTTTACTCACAACAACAAGGTGAATAAATCCTTCGTAGGTAAACCACAAAGAGCCTATCCTTCTTGAAATATATAGAAAAAATACAACCTAAAAGGGGATTCTACTTTAATAGGGAAAATATTGGCTTCAGTTCAATCCCAAGTCTTTGATAATCAGGTATTGATTGTACTAGGTTCACTCTCAGGTATAATGTGATATTATTGTTAATCTCAAAGGGAATATGGTTACCTTTGGTTTCATTAAGGATCATAAGAATTTTATACATGATTTCCAATCCATTCATAGAAATAACATCATGAAATCAAAAGATTTGAAATACTATTTCATGAACATCAACAATTTCTTTGCTATCACTTAAGTAGATTTAGCATTAAGCATTCAACAATTTTATATGAAATGAAATATATTAAACAAATTTCCATCCATTCACTTATTTTTTGGAAACATTTTCAAGGAATTTATACATCTATTCTAAAATAAATCATAAAAATACTGAAAATTAAAATTTTCTCCCGATTATTCTCCATGCATGCCCCAAAGAATTAACTAAAATAGAGAAAATCACTTTATATTTCACTAGATTGCTTCACAACTACATATAAAATAGTGCGAAATTTTAAAGAGAGGGTTTTTAGTTTGGACACCGAGTAGGTTATGTATGCACCCCTAAACGACGTAGCATACAGTCTTGTTCAACTGAACTAACAAAACCAACTACAAAAGATTCATGAGATAGGTAGCTATCCAATTGGATTTGATATTAATTGATGTCTATGTGCATAAATTTTTTTACATTGGAATGATCCAGAAAATAGGAAAAAAGAACAAAACTCAAAGAAGTTTTAGCTCTTCTGACATCCACCAATTCTGAACTTAAAATGAAAGTAAACTAGTAAACAACTTTTTATAGGAATAAGGCCCCAAGAGTTCAAACTTAAAGTCTATCTAAAGAATCAAAAATAACAAATTAAAATGTAGCACATGGTGCATGTCAATTGTCATCAGAATATTCTAGATGAAGTCAAAGATTTG
>VDFB02154938.1:50154-148543 GCA_007258455.2 Sequoia sempervirens | reverse complement strand
AGATGCTTTATGTGGATGATTGGGTTTATGTACTTGTGGAATATGGATGATTTTATTAATACAGATATTTGCATGGTCATATGTTGTATCTATGATGACCTATATGTATGGATGCTTAATTGACTTATTGTCTTGTGTGTATATGTGTATGATGGATGAACATTTTATATATGTAAGATGTGATGTATCTGACACTCTGTGATGCAGGTGGCTATGTATGCAGGGATCTAACATGTGATGTAGGTGGTGATGTATGTGTGGTTCTAACATGAACCTAATATGTGATAGTGCTTTTACAATAAGTGTCAATAAGAACTGTCATGATAGTGAAAGATGGGTATGTAGTGATTTATGAAGAATGGGTGTAATTTGTCACCTGTCAAAAACTTTTAGTATCTTGAGAAGAATGGGAGAGGGCGGGCTAAAGTATTTGCACAACCAAAATCATAGGGTGGATGCAATGCAACGAATGATGAAATGTAATCCTAGTATGAGTTGCCATCTTTGGAGCATTGAATTTTGCTATAGCATAAGATACCAGATACCCTAATATATAAGACCAAGGCAAGTTGGCATCCAATGCATGAAACAAACACAACAAACAAAAAGGGCTATCCCAACACCCCAAGGTCGTGACGACCTTGGTCGGGCCAGGTATTGGGATAACCACAAACATACAAGGATGCCCTAGTGTAACACAAGATCTTAGGGATCTTGGTGGGTACTACGTGGGACAATCGAGAGGACAACAAACAAAGAAAAGACCAAGATAAACCCCTATTGTTGACTTGTCAAAGCACACCATGATATGACGGATCAAGGCGACCATGACAAGTGTTGATAGTGAGTTCAAATGACAAATAAATTCCAAAATATCAAAAGATCACAATCAATTACAAAATGTCCTTTGCCATAGGATCAAGGGGATGGATAGGATCAATGAGGTCTGCTAGGAAGGATGCATCCTATTGAGACTGATGATGGATACTAAACTAGAATGACCCAGTTTGATGCCAGATGTTTTTCATTAACCAAATCTTCTGATAATATTAGGAGTTTAATTGAGCATAACGAGTCAGATGAGTACACATACCGATACATCCTATAGACCTAGGGGCTCGGAGGCTGATCAGAGATTAGCCTTGCCTACGTGAAAGCGCAGAGCCCTCGTAGTTCATGAAAAGACCATGGATAAAGCGGAAAGAGGATAATGAAGGCGAATGGCAGATGACAAGGACCAGAGAGACAAAAGCAAAGACTGATGATAGACGATAAAGGAGCGAACAGACAGAGCAGAAAGATCGACACTAGATGATAGAGGAGCCCCGGGGGTGGATCAAGTGATTGACCTTGCCTACGTGAAAGCGTAGGGGCAATGTAGTTCGATTGGCGTTGCGAGAGGATGAGAGCTAGATGGAGCTCGACACGATGGATGATCTTATGTGATGACACATACTGATCGATGAGAAGATGAATGACATAAGCTCAAAGTGGGATACTAAAAAGCTCAGGATAGGGGGGATAGGTTACAGGTTGTCCAATGCTCAAACAAAATATACCAAACAGCCAAGGACAGGATGGGTGAAGATGATAGTGTGGGTGAAAGGGTAGAATAACTAGGATGCTAGGTAGATAATGATTAAGCCCTCTACAAATGACGCCTGTTACCAGGTTTTCACCATCCATACTTATCAAAGGCACCCCCAAAAGGTGGTTTTCACCATAGGAAGAACTTATTTCTCTTTACTATTTTTTTTTTTTAGTCAGGTTACCAAGTGGACTTAGGCATAGAACTTCTTGAGATGCATTATGTTGATGGGTTCGTCAGGGGGATCTCCTTCAAGAGTAGTCAACCTATATGCTCTAGATCCATATTTAGTAGCTATGATATAGGGCCCCAACCAATTTGCCTCAAATTTTCCTTTTTTGTCTCGTTCTTGTTGAGTACGCTGATTCTCTTTGAGGACAAGATCACCAACTTGGAGCTGTTGAGGACGAACCTTTTTATTGTAATTACGTTTGAGGCAGTTTTGGTATGCTTGCAGATGATCATAGGCTTTGATTCTTCATTCATCCAATAATTCCAGTTGAGCAAGTCGTGCAACATGAACATCCTCTTCGCTGATAAGATTCTTCAAAGAAATCCTCAGTGATGGGAGCTCAACTTCAATTGGAAAGACAGCTTTGGCACTGTACACTAAAGAATAGGGGGTGGCGCCTGTTGGGGTGCGGATGGATGTGCGATATGCCCAGAGGGTGGGATGAATGTGGAGGTGCCAATCTCGGCCAGTGGCATTGACAACCTTTTTGAGGATGCGGATAAGGGTCTTGTTGGTTGCTTCTGCCTGACCATTACCCTGGGGGTAATAAGGCGTTGACCAACAATGCTGGATATGAAAGGTGTCGCAGAGGTGTTTCATGGCTTGGTTTTTTAAGGGTTTTCTGTTATCAAAGAGGATGGTGGATGGGATACCATATCTACAAAGAATATGGTAAAGGATAAATTTTGAGATTTGGATACCAGTGATTTGAGAGAGTAGTATTGCTTCCACCCACTTAGTGAAGTATTCAGTGGCGGTAATTATGAATGTATGGCCATCAAATGATGGTGGGTGAATCTTGCCAATCAAGTCGAAACCCCATTAAGAAAAGGGCCACGGTGCTAGGAGAGGTTCAAGATCTTGTGTTGGGGCGTGAATCAAATCGGCATGTTGTTGGCATGGAAGGCACTTCTTCACAAATTCACAAGCATCATGTTCCAATGTAGGCCAATAATATCCAGCTCGTAGGATCCTTTTGGCCAAAGCCATACCATTTGAGTGAGCTCTACAAACACCACCATGTACTTCCGTTAGTGTCGTGCAGGCTTCGGTCTCATTTAGACACCTAAGGAGGATTCCATCATACCCGCAATGATAAAGCGTATCACCGACAATGATGTATTGAGAAGAGCGATGAACGAAGGATTTGCGTTGATTGCGTGTAAGTTCTGGGGGTATGATATTATCACGGAGATAGGTGTATATGTCCTGGTACCATGGAGAGGTGGGACCTACGATATCACACACCATATCAGTCTCAGGAATATCATATGTAGGGATTAAAAGTTGTTCAACAAGAAACTCACATTTTGTTCGGTCTTTAGGCATGTCAATCAGGGAACCTATAGTGGCCATTGCATCTACCGCTTTATTCTGTACCTGAGGAATTTGGTCAAAATGTATGAGGGTGAAATATTTCTTGAAATCATCCACCATGCGCTTATAGTTTAACAGTTTATCATCTTTTGTGAGGAATTCATCATTAACTTGTTTGACGACTAATAATGAATCACCAAAGACTTTTAGGTGAGTTATATGCCACTGTTTTGCAATTCGGAGGCCGATGAGGAGGGCTTCATACTCTGCGATGTTGTTGGTACATGGGAAGGCTATCTTGAATGATTTTGGGATGTAGTCACCTTGAGGGGTAATTAATAAAATTCTTGCTCTTGATCCATTATGAGTGTATGAGCCATCAAAATATAGCGTCCAAGCTGGTGCTTCTATAACTGTGTAGACTTCTTCATCTGGGAACTCAGTGTCCAGTGGGTAGGCATCTACTAATTGTGCCTCAGCCAATTGATCATCTATGACCTATCATTTTATGGCTTTTCGCTCTACATACTCTATGTCAAATTCACTTAGGAGCATGACCCATTTGGCCATGCGGCCAGTCAAAGTGGTTCTAGATAACAAATACTTCAGGGGATCAATTTTAGTGATTAATTTGACTGAATGCCTGAGCATGTAATGACAGAGTTTCTGTGTGTTGAAGACTAGAGAAAGGCAAGCCTTTTCCATGGGGGAGTAGTTTAACTCATAGCTGACCAATGTTCGACTGATGTAGTAGATTGCCCTCTCTTTGAGCAACTCATCATGTTGTGCCAACAATGCCCCCAGCACGACTAAAGTGGAAGAGATGTAAAGCAGGAGGGGTTTTCCTAGAATAGGTGGCATCAAGATCAGTGGATGAGCTAAATATTCCTTGATTTTATCGAAACCCATCTGACACTGTTGGTTCCATCAGAAGGTGGAATCTTTCTTCAGAAGATGAGTGAATGGATGACACTTATCCGCTAGCTGGGCTATGAACTGATGGATGGACTGCATCTTCCCCTGGAGGCTTCTTAACTGCTTTAGATTGCGTGGAGGTGGCATGTCTAGAATAGCCTTTACTTTGGTGGGATCAACTTCAATACCCCTTCGGGAGACTATAAAACCCAACAATTTTCCTGTCATAACCCCGAAGACGCACTTTTTTGGATTTAGCCGCAACTTGTAATGCTCTAACCATTCAAAGATCTTCTTTAGAATGACAGGATGTTCCGCTCATGTTGTAGATTTCCCTAACAAGTCGTTGACATAATCCTCCATGATGATATGGATAAGGTCATGGAAGATGACCGTCATTGCCCTCTGATATGTTGCCCCTGCATTTTTGAGACCAAAGGGCATAACATTGTAACAGAAAGCACCCCAAGGTGTTGTGAAAGTGGTCTTGTGTTGGTCCTCAGGTGCAATTCGAATTTGGTTATAACCAGAGAAGCCATCCATAAGGGATAACATCTCATGTCCTGCTGTGAGGTCGACCAACATGTCAATGTTAAGCAGAGGGAAATCGTCTTTTGGGCAGGCCTTATTAAGATCTCTGAAGTCTGTGCAGATCCAAATGTCTCCATTTGGTTTGGAAACTGGTACCTTATTAGAGATCCACTTAGAGTAGTCAATTGGTCTGATAAAATCCACCTCTAGTAATTTCTCCAATTCCTTCTTGACTAATAATGCGATCTGCGAATGCATCTTGCAGAGCTTCTATTTGACAAGCTTGGCATCTGGGTGAATGTCTAAATGATGAACCACTAAGGCGGGGTCTAAGCCTAGCATGTCTGAATATGACCAAGAAAATTTAATGATTCCCTCTTGGAGTAGTTGCACAATGACTGGATACTCTTGCTCAGAGAGTGACTTAGCTACATAGGTGATCTTATGATTTTCAGCAGTGCCCAGATTAACTTCTTAAGTTTCTTCAATTAGAATAGATGATCGAGTAGATAACTGAGTTCCCACAAGGGGAAGATGAACATCTCCATCCTCTAGCGCCTCCTCAAGGTTTTCACCATCAGATGCATCCTTTATTTTTACTTTTTCTAGGTCAAGTAGTGCCTCAGGGAGGTTTTCACTAGATGACCGCTTCTTATTTTTCTTATTCTTATTTTTGCGATTGGAGTCTTCATCCTCCTCCAATTCCATGAGGTTGACATATGTATCTGTAGACATATTGACAGGCGTGCTATTACGTAGGTCCCAATCAATGAGTTCAGGGTGGCGGAGGGATAGGCTAATGGTGTAAACGGATAGGCATTTGAACATGGATGATAAGTCGGTGTGATCGACGTCATCGTATGCACGTATGATGGATTCTTCCTCGGGTATGTCTTCTAATGAGCCGTTGTTCACAGCGACACTATTGGAGGTATTAGATGATGTTGTAGGGCCTTTCTGCTTCTTATCGTATTTGATGCCTATGTTCTTCGACAGCTTTGATGTATCAATAGGTTGCAAACGCCCCTGTTCTTCTTTACCTAGGCCCCTACCTTGATAGTTGTAATTTTCTACAAACTTAGCTGACCACGGATATGCTTCCTAAAAATATTCCTTTAGAGGAGGATCTGGTTCAGGTTCTTCTCGGTAGACCCATTGGCTTATATCCTCTTCTGGTGCATCTATTTTGACACTGGGGGATCTGAAAGTGGTGGTAGGGATATTCTTACCACTGAAGGTGATAGTCTTGTCTTCCTTTGGAGTAGTGTGTGAAGGTTGACCGTACTCGTGTGGTGATAGTGACATGGTTGCTACATTGAGAGCAGTATGCATTTCGTATTCACCACACCCTTTTTCAATGATCTGGACTTTCGTGATCGTAGGATTAGTGGTGGAAGATGGAGTGGTTATCGTGGTGGAGGGTGGATCAGCGGATGATGATTGAGATGCCCCCATTTCAACCCCAGGACAATAATGTAAATGGGGGAAGGACTCTTCTAAAGCGTGACAATATTCAAATGGTTGGGGATCGACATAGATGGTGACTTCTTTTCCATTGATCAGGAATTTTAGGCACTGATGGTATGTGGAGGGGACAACTTGCATAGCATGGAGCCATGGGCAGCCAAGGAGGAGATTATATGGCAAGTCCAGATCAAGGACATGACAGGTAATGTACTAAACCATAGGTCCCACTTGGATAGGAAGACTGATAATTCCCTCTGAATTCCTCTCTGCATTATCATAGGCCTTGATCGTGATGATCTGATTACTTAAGTCTACTTGAGTATACCCCACCTGTTTTATGAATTTTAGAGTACACAAATTGAGGGCAGAGCCATTATCTACCAAGACCCTTTTTATTTTATGGCAGGCAACCACGACTTTGATATGCAAGGGGCGATTATGATAGACATCAATGCTTGGCATGTCATTTTGGCTGAAGTGCAGTTGATAAGATAAAGCCGGATGTCCTACCAAAGCTTGGAATCATGTAGGATCAATGTCATTAGGTACATGGGTTTCTTGTAGGGCTCGATTGAGGACTTCTTGATGTACAAGAGAAGACTTAAGCAAATCCAAAATGGAGATAAGAGCAAGGGTCTTTCCTAAGTGATCAAGGATGTTATACTGAGACCCTACAAGAGTCGATTGAGTGGGTGTGGAGGCCGCAAGGACGGTGATGCGGGCTCGTCCTGTAGTAACAACACACTGAGGGTCTTTGGCTTTAACATGTATCATGGATACACGGGGTTCTACCTGCACAATGTAATGAATGACACCCTCGTAATTGAGGGGTACATTCTTATAGCTCACATTATTTGTGTTGTTTTCTTGGGGATTATTGTTAGATGTGCTTGGGCCTTGATTATGGTTTGGAAAGGCATTTTGATATATCTACAATTGAGCATTGGATGACAAAGCTTGACTGGGGTCAACCTTGATATCACCTCGATCAATGAGATCTTGGACGTATTTTTTTAGACCCTGACACTTATTCAAAGAGTGTCCTTTGATTTTATGAAGCTCGCAATATTCATTTTCCCTAAACCATGCAGGCTTGGGCTTGGATTCGTCAAGTGGCTTGGTGAAAGGATACGTGATTGGATAATTGACTTGTAACAATTTATTGAAGACAACACTCAGGGGTTCTCCCAATTGAGCATATTGACGTTTAGCGTTTCCTTGGTTGTTCTGATTCAACTGTTGAGACGGGCGAGGTGCCCCCTATGGTACCGATAAGGCATTAGGTACAGATGGTTGTTGTCTCTGGGATGTATTAGCCACTTGGACATGTTTAGTATTAGTGACACCGTCATTTACTGCGTTCTTGTTCTTGTTCCAAAAATGTGGCTTTTCATTGAATGACCTTTCTTTATCCTGGTTATATATTTTGATGTGCCCTTTGGCGAAAAGGCCACGTTCAAGTATAGGTCCCTTTTCCACCAGCTCCATGAAAGTGGTGACATAATGTAATCTAAAATTATGAGCCATGTCGGGATGAGAGTTTTCCACGAAAAGAGTGACCATGTCCTTTTCTTTCAGAGGGGTCTTCATTCGGCTTGCCAGTGCACGCCACCTTTGGAGGTAGCTAGTAAAGGTTTCCCCCTCTCGTTGTTTCTCTTTGAGGAGATCTAAGGTGTCTGTGTCCTCCAAATTGAAAGAGAAATAAGAGACAAAAAGTTTTTATGGACCCTTTTTCGAGGGTCATGAACCAATCCAGGGCATGGCTTGCCAGGCTTTGTGGGAATAGGCACAAGAGATAGTTGTCATTGTGCATGACCTCTTGACACTGAGAGTAAAATTCTTGCAAGTGAGCCTTAGGGTCTTTGTTTCCCTTGTATTTGTCAAACTTTGGCATTTCAAAATGTTTAGGAAATGAGATTAGTGAGATGGAGGGATCAAATGGATATGGGCATATGTCTTCGAATTTGAATGATTGTTTGCCAGCCTTGGCTTGAAGATCCTTCAGAGTAGCTTTGATTTCCAATATATCTGAGTTGACCGATGGCGGGTTGGAGTGATATTGATGATAGGATGATAAAGGATCTTGTTGAGAGAGTGTTGGATTATTGGAGTATGGATTTTCATAGTTGGATGATGACATGCCTTGTTGGTAAGTTGAGGGATTTTGTTGGTACGGGGGTTGCTGTTGCGGGGTATAGTACATATTTTTTTGATAAAAGTGTGAGGTAGGCTACTGAGGAGCTTGGACGGGATGTTGCAGATTGATTTGTGGGTGTTGAAAGTACTGTTATGATTGTTGGGAGGCCACATAAGGTGGTTGTTGATGAAATTGCTGCTGATTATGATAGTAATAGTGCTGAGGAGATTGTTGTGATGTCAACTGTTGCATGGGCTGAGATGGGGTGTTGTGTTGTGGTTGAGTCTACGGTCGTAAAATGGATGCGAGGAATGGGGATATGGTCTGAGTGATAGGTCGGGATGGATTTCCTTGCGATTGGTATGGTGGCTGTTGGGAAGAAACCAAAGCATTATGGAGGGGTTGTTGCTGATGAGGTGGTTGAGATAATGTAGAGGTGTTCTGTAAAGGAGGTTGTGGGGTACCACCTGGAACATTCAATAGGGATGTTCCTTATGGAGGTAATTGAGGTGGAAGATTGGATTGATGAAGCTGTTGAGATGTATATGGTAGAATTATGGCTGTGGGAGGTGGAAGCAATGTGGTAAAGGGGGTGCCTCCAGTGTTGGTGGTAGGCTGATTCGAAAGGGGTGGTGTTGTTAGCATTAAGGGCGACGGTTGTGGAACACTTTGTGGCATGCCATAGGCAAAAGGATTATCAGGATTAGGCACTTGAGGACCCCCCATAATTGGGATCAAAGCATGTGGGGGGTGGTTAACATGATAAAGAGCAGTATTTCCAAATTTAGGTTGATGCCAACCCTCAACTGGAGGAACATTGGGGATATACGAACCTTCTAGTGTATTTTGTGAGCATTGGGGTACATTCGAGGTGGAGTTCCTATATTTGGATAAGTCAACACCCAAGGGAGGTTTGACACCCTTCTCAATTAGGTGGGCAAAAATTTCTTCCCCATGTTTTTCAAATAGATGGTCAGTCATTTGTACATTGGCGGGATTACTAAAATGTTCCTCCAATGTGAGTTCAGGTTGATTAGCCATACTTTCTTCACCATGTGGTG
The DNA here is from genome assembly GCA_007258455.2 of Sequoia sempervirens. NCBI lineage: Eukaryota > Viridiplantae > Streptophyta > Pinopsida > Cupressales > Cupressaceae > Sequoia > Sequoia sempervirens. The sequence continues at coordinate 139,295 of VDFB02154938.1, read as the reverse complement.
AGTTGTTCTAATTTTTGGTGTTGGAGTGGGATGAAGTACCATTATGAGGATCTTGGGGGATGTTGTTAGGATCTTGAGCAATATTTGTACCATTGGTGGGATTTGTATTGTTAGTAGGGTCTTGAGACATGTTCGCTTGGGAATTTTGACCTTGTTGTGCCATTTGTTTCTTAACTTGTGACCTAGTTTGAACGGGCATGCAAATGTGCTACAGGTCGATTATAAAGATGTTTTTGACGAATGATTTGGTTGTTATCTGATTTTGCTGGGTTTGGATTGGATTTTGATTGGGTCGGATTTTGATTGGATAGATTGGATTGGATTGGACTTTTGACTGGATTCAATTGGATTATTAAGATTGATAGGATTGTGTTGGTTGAACGGATGTGATTTGATTGATTGGATAATTTGGTCAAATGATTGGGTTTGATAGATTCGGATGATTGGATGGGTATGATTGGATGATGCAGGATATGAGAGACTCTGAGTTTAATCAAAGAAAGTTACCCTTAGTGACCTAGAGTATTGATTGATTAGGTAGATGATCACGACACCGAATCCACCTCAAGATAGAAATGGATTGATTTTGGCCGAGGATGATAACTTATGACACTGAATTCACCTCAAGATGGAAGTAAATTGATTTAGGTCGAAGTTACCAACTAATAATCAAGTTCAAGTGCTAAGGTCAATTTGGGTAACCATTTGGTAACACAAGGTTAAGGCGGTGAAATCTTGATGTTCCCTAGGTGATGATATGAGCTTTTGAATGAATTATGGGAAAGTTTGAAATGATCGAATGGATTTGGGGACATTTGTGGAGAATGAATAGTGATTTAGAGTGGTTAAACGGAAGTTTGAGACAATAAGATGAAGGTTTAAAATGATCAGATGGGGGTTTTTGGAGTAAAAGAAAGACAAAATGGGGACTTGGGATGATGAGATAATGGTTGGGGATGATTAAATGATGGTTTAGAGGCTAAATGGATCCAAACGGGGCGATTTTGGGTGTTCAAGGGGGAAAATTTGCCCTTATGCAGTAAATCAAGGGGCGCAGTCACCCTTTTGCGAAAAAATAGGGGCTCAATCACTCTTCTGCAGAAAAATAGGGGCGTAGTCGCCCTTCTGCGGAAAAACAGGGGCACAGTCGCCCCTTTGCGGTAAATCAAAGACTTGGTTTGATGAAAATGACTATGGAAAGAACTTTAAAATGACAATAATAAGACCAATTTGTCAAAAGTTTACTGGTTTCTCACAAGAAAACACTCTCAAGCAAATACAATCCTATGATTAGTGATAAGGGTATGGCCAAAGAGGTCTTAATCTAGGATACAAAAGGTGTCTAGGGAGTCATCGATATACTCTTGGTACGTGAGGCACAACCATGAACACCAGCCCATCACAAGCATGAGTCAGGAACCCCAGCGAGATACTGAAGGGCTCAGACCAACTCTTCACATCTATCTAGGTATCACCCTAGCTTCGACGCTCTGCCAATTATGATGTGATTGGATTGGGGTACAACTTTCACTCTCCCCCTTTATATACCCCACCGGTACGCGTGGTTGGAATCGTCCCTTGGGGTGATGAAATCCCCAAGCAGGTCCCACTAGAAAGAAAGCACTAATCATTTACAACTACTCCCTAAGCTCACATGAAGTGCAAGGGGAAAGTGAAAACCAACTAATGCCTTCTTTGGGTAACACAAAAAGATAGACATTGCATTCAATGAATATTACTCCCCCTAATTAAACTATGTTCTCATATTAACGAAAAGAGCAAGGATAGCTTTAAAGAAATATGAGCAAATGGATAGCCCCTTCAAGCAAATGATAATTGTTTTATCTTGCTTTTTCCATCGATTTCACAAGAATATGCTACAAAAAGACCAATATCCTTGCAGGAAACAGTGTTAGGGGGTTAGTACCCAAAATCAGCAAAAATCGAAGCTAAAATGATAGTTTTACCTTCCCAAAATGCGTTGCTTTGTAGTGACAAGAGGGCGCAGTCGCCCTTTTGTGGGAAATCAGGGCGCAATCGCCCTTCTGCGATAAAATAGGGGCGCAGTCACCCTTCTGCGGGAAATCAGGGGTGCAGTCGCCCTTCTGCAGAAAAACAGGGGCGCAGTCGCCCTTCTGCAGTAAAATGTGTTAACACAGAAACTTTAACCAAGGGGGCACAGTCGCCCTTCTGTAGGAAAATGCGTTAGCACATAAATGTTAGCCAAGGGGGCACAATCGCCCGAAAAATGCGTTAGCACATAAATTTTAGCCAAGGGGGTGCAGTCGCCCTTCTGCAGAAAATCAGGGGCACAGTCACCCTTCTGTGGAAAATCAGGGGCGTAGTTGCCCTTCTGCGGAATAATTAGGGGTGCAGTCGCCCCTCTGCGACATAATCCTGCGAAAAACTCAACAACAATAAACGTAAAATATAGGAACCCGCTTGTGGGTCCCACCGGGCGTGCCATAAATGTGATACTTAAATGTTTAACCTATTCTAAGCAACGAAAATGCAATGGAAAAACATAAGGAAACACCCCAAGATTAGCCTAAGAAATTTGTAAAAGCAAAGAGGAAAGTGTAAAATGATGTTAAATGGATATACCTCCCTTTTGCAGCTGAAACTCCTTGGTTGGCCCTTGATTTTGATTTGATTTGTGTGCTCCTTGATGGCTCTTGATATGGATAAATGCAAGGCTTGACTATGTGCTTGGATGCAAATAAAAATGGATGAGATTGATGGCTAAATGAGTGTACAAAATGGCAACATTTAGTTGCAAAAATGACTAAGTATTGTAAATGCCTTAGAGGATGGAATATTTATAGTGTACAAGGCTAAGATGGAGGGCTAAGGTGAGTTGAGGACTCACAAGCCCTCACATTTTGACATGTGGAATGTGAAGTGGATAAAGGTAGGATGATGTGTAGGTGATGTGGAAGGGAGGTACATGATGTGGAGGAAGGGCAAGTACCTTCCAAGTACCTTGGGGAGTGAGAAGATTTCCTTAAAAAGGAACTTCTTATCCCCAAGTGGGAGTGAAAATGACACTTGAAGAATTTTGGAATTTCTCAAAAATCTCAGTGGGAAAAGAGAAAGAGGTTGGAGAAATAAATGTGAATTAAAAATTCACATTCACAGGAGAATCTAATGGATAAGAGAGGGTCTCCAAAAAGGTGGGAATTGGTCACATGTGCATGAGGTGACATATCAAAGATTCTAGAAGCCTTGGAAAGATAAAAAGTGAATTAAAAATTCACATAGGAAATAGGGTCAATGCCCAGAAAGGAAAAATGGAAAGATTGACTAAAAAGTGGTGCTAAAAGTGGTTAATGACTTTGATTAAAGTTGTGCAAATACTCGATTATGATAATCAAGGGAGGATTAGTGACAAGTGGCAAATGTAGGAGGATGTGACATTAATCCTTGATTAAGAGGATGCAGACCCTAATTATGAATTAATTGAATTAATCCAAATTAGAGATGGATTATGGATGATGTGACAAGGAGAGAGAAAAGAAGAATTTTAAATTGATTTTAATTCAAAATGATTAAAATGACTAAATTAAATAAATTGGTGTATTTATTTAATTTAGAGAGGAGAAAGGTACCAGATAAAGTGTTTAATTGTTAAATTAAATACTTTAAGAATCTTATGTGGGAGTGTAATATTAATTAAATAAATTAATATTAACCAAATTGATGAATAAAGAGATAAATTTGATTATATGGGCGTGATCAAATTTGGGTGTCCACAACTACAACTAAGGCTGCCAAGGTTATTAATGACTTAAGAACTATGTTAGACACGGACCGGGTAGGTCTATATTTTCTTTGAGGCATTGCATACATAGTGGACACTCATGTCTTGTCGTATAATCCTAGGTTGAGGATTTCCCAAGACCTCGGGTCCAAGACCACTAAAAGACATATAGAAGTTTTGATATGCATGGCCGAGATTGGCCCTTTCATTAACACTACTTCTGGTCTTCAATCGCCCCCATCTTTGAAGTAAACAAAGTACCCTTGGGCTTCAACTCCCCCAACTCTAATGTTCCTGGTGGTAATTTTGGAGCCCATGCTAGTCCTTGTGGTGGGGTCTCTGTTGGTATGGGGGCTGGTGACTCTGGTGGAGGTTCCACTGTTCTTGCTTCTTCTTCTTACCCTATTTTAAATGCCTTGTTGCAAAACATGTGTCAAATACAGAACTAGCAAGCGAACTTATCCGATGCTACTTCTCAGCCTATCTTTCAACCTTTCTTCTGACACAGTCCTTTATCTATTGCTATTCTAAACACTCCTATCTCTTAGGGGATGGAGATTCCAAAATTTTAAAAGTATGGTGGTCGTGGAGACCCTCAAATGCACGTTTCAGCATATATTGCTATGTGCACTAATTTCTTCCACCATGATGCTCTAATGGCTAAGCTCTTTCCTAGATTCCTTAAGGGCACTACCCTTGAGTGGTACCACTCCTTACTAGATAACTCTATCTTCTTATTTGATCAATTGGTAAATCAGTTCCTTCAATAGTTCCAGGCTAATATCAGGCCGAAGATGAAATTTTTGGATCTCATTTGATGTAAGCAGGCGGACCAGGCGAAGGTGATTGATTTTATCACTTGATATCAAGCACTCTTCTCACAAATTTCTTATATGCTTCTAAACTTAGATGTGTAGAAGGTTTCGATTGGCAACTTACATAAGTCATGGGAAGAGAAGTTTTTTTGGACATGAAAAAAGTAACCCTTCTATTTTTTCTCATGTTTAGGCCCTCCTAATGATTTTGGCTTGATTTTTCCTAGATTTAATGTTGTAATGTGGTCAACACATTCACATTACGTCTTGGGTTCTAATGAATCATTAATAATTCTAGGATGTCTTGTAAAAGCGTTGTGAAGTGTTGTAACCCACTTTCACACTTTTCTAGGACCCTTTCATTATAATTCACTTCAATAACCCCTTTTTATCACTTACCAAGTCTTATTTCAAAGTGTTGTAAAGAGTTGTAACAAACTTTCACGCTTTTCTAGGCTTATCATCACTAATTTGACCCTTATGTTTAAATGACCCCTTAATGCACTTTTTGACCCTCCTTAAGTGTATTTTTTAGAATAATCCTGTTAAACATCATTAAATACAATTTAATTCTTGACACCCAATAAAATTTCCTAGGTGGGACCAAGTCACCACTTGGGGCGACTTAGTCCCACTGGGCACAAAAATCAAAATTATTTTAATTTTTTGGCGAGATTTTATTCTCTTAACCTTGAGGTCAGCCTGTGATGTGTTATTTTTGGGAAATATTGTAAAATCAAGTATAAATAAATGGTTTTCCTCTCATTTTCACCCCCAATTAGTTTAATGCATTCGTTCACACATTGCATACAATCATTCATAATTCTCAAGCATTCAAGGCATAATCAAGCATCCATTGGAGCATCCATTTGCATATCTTAAAATTTCTACATCAAGGGTTTGGTGAGTTGTGACATTGTATGTTGTTCATTCATCATTCTCTTTCTATTTCATTTCATTTTCTAGGGTTTGATTACCAAATTGGGGTTTGACCAAGGCAAACCCATATTCTCTAACCCTTAACCTTTTTCCCCTCTTTGCATGTGTTTTTGCAGGTCTTGTATGTAGATTTTTCAAAGAGTAAGGTGTAAAAAGGTTTTGTCAACTCATCAAAGTCATTCAAGTCAACAAATCCCTAATTGAAGCTTGGAGACTCTTTTCAGCCTGATTTCTGTAGTTTCAGAATTAGACACCTGTTAAGAAGAGAAGTGCAGATCAAGAGCTACTGATTCCTGCCTCAAATTTCTCAAGATTCCTAAGTGGACTAAGTCGCCATCTATGGTGAATTAGTCCTACTGCCAGGCCTAAAAAGTGATTTCTGCATTTCTAGATACCCATTTGGCAGAAACTTGTTTCGACAGAATCTCCCTAAAACAGGACTAAGTCACCCAGCTTGGCATAAGTGTCCCAGTTGGCTTCAATAGCAATTTCTGTAGGATTCTAGAGCCTCTCTACATCACACTTCAATTTTTAGGTGCACCTCTCTAGTCTTGTTCATTTATGTTATTGTTTACTTACATTCTTAGGTCATTTTGCATACATCACTGTGTTTTCAAACAAGTTGCATTTCTTAGGTTTAGCATTAATAAGTCATTTTTTTTTATCAATTTATTACATTTAAACATTGCGTCTAGGAACATTTCATCCATATTTACATTAGTTTTGAGAGGGGACATTTCCCATTTTGGCCAATCTTTCTCCTTTTAGGTGGAAAACCCTAGAAGTGCAAGAAAGCATTAAGGTGCCAAAATATTTGTCCACAATTTTCCTTGAAGAAATATCCTTCTTTCACACACCTATGTGTTGCATTGTGTGAATATCAACAGATGGTGGTACGTTTTGGGGTATGTCTTCATGCTCCCGTTTTGATAATCGATTTGTAGTGTCAGATTCTAGCAAAAACAAAGTTATTGTGAACGCGATGTCTAAGTATAAGGATAAGGGCCTAGGGCGTAATAGGCATTTCAAAAAATTATGAGTCGTGTACTATTTTTTTAAAGAAGTTATTAAAAGATAAATTTCTCACATTTCCAGAACCTTGACCTCTGATTGAGTTGTATCTTGATTCGTACAACGAGCATCAATTCTATCAATCCCACTGAGTACACAGGCATGATACTGAGTGATGTGTGTGCTTGTGTTGTGAGATTCAGGACCACATCGATGATGGGAATATATATCTTTATGGAAAGAAACAAAATTCTAATAAATTTGTGGCCAAGGCTAATAGTGAACTGCAAATCTATACTGATTTGTTTCCCTGACATTCTACAAATTTGGTAATAGAATTTTCTACATCATCAGAGTTAGTTCCATCTAAATATGTGAACATGGTTTCATTCATGCGTATCCCTCCCAAAAATGTGAGTGTTATACCTGACATAACATTTACCTCGAATGATGTGCCTCTCAATAAAGAGCTCTCCCCTTTATACATACTTGTCTAGATCAGTGGAAATGTTGCAACTTACATCTTTGTTGATCTGATGAGTTGGATTAATGTGGTAATAGAGGTGACTTTGTTCATAAACAACTAGCATATGGAGCAGTATGAAGAGTCGGAGACCACCCTCCATATGCATGATGGATTCTTTTAGTCTTGGATATGTCTAAAGCCTATGATAGGGCCAGGTGATCTTTCCTCCAACTTATGATGTTGGATTTTGGTTTCCATTTAGAGTGGGTCTGATCTAGGGGGATAATTTTTTAGTGAAAATTGAAGTGTCTCAATTGCTCCATAATTTTGCACTAGGTCGAAGAGCTCTGAAATCTGAGTCCAATGCAACTTGGATGAGCTCAAATGGAGTTTGTACGCCCAAGATATGACCAGTTAAAGTATGGGTCAAATAGGCACCTAAGGCCATCTAGAAAGGAGAAAAAATAACTATCTCAAATTTGATGAAATTAGTGCCAAAATGAAGAGCTCATTGACATGAACCCAATGCCGCTCATTTCGTCAAAATATGAGCTCGTACGTGCAAGTTACACCAAGTCAAAGGTTGTAGGTACTAAGGTTGACTAGTTGTATGTATGATGGTGTAAGCATGCTAATGTGGTAGGCCCACATTGTACAAACATGACGTGGAAAAATCTTGGTGTGACACATGGCATTCGTATGTCCAATCAGTAGGATAGGTGGCGATCTAGTTAGCATGAATAGATCTTCGCCACGCGAATCATACTATGCCACATGGCACCTCCTTGGTGTGCCATGTGGTACCCCTTACTAGCACTCTCCACTAGTGGTTTGTTTGCTCCTATTAAAAGGGGTATGGGATTTGATTCCTTAACCTCCCAACTACTAGCCCGAGCATTCACCATTCGATCGCGAGTTTCATTCAAGATTATATGTGGTGGCGGTTGGTTTTGGTAACTATTTTGTAGAATTTCAAGCCTAAATTGATGGGGCGGGGGTCGAACCACTGACCACCTCGCCCCATAAAATTATCTTCACCGTTGAGCCATCACATGGCCCCAAGTATGTAACGGGCTTCGGTTGGTTTTGACTAAGATTTAAAAACCAATTGCCCTTATTTCAAACAAATTCCCTCTAAATTTAAAATAAACTAATCTCCTAATTATTTTAAAAGATTAAAGAAGCTTGAGAATAAGAAAATTGAAGGGCCCAAATAATATTTACATTATATTGAGGAGATTAATTGTGATTTTAATATGTAAAAAGGAGGATTTGAGAGATTTACTTATGTAAATAGAGGGATTGGTTAAAATTATTACTTGTAAAGGGAGATTTTGTAATCATATGGTTAAAGACCATATTGGGTAAATTTTTTGTATAAAAAGGGTGGAAATGGGAGAGTTAGGCATCCAGGTGATGAGTAAGGAGAGAATGATCAGAAGACTTTTCACATCCATTTATGTGCAACGAGGTAATGTTGTCGTTGTGTTGGAAGGAAATGGAGTTGTAATGTTGTTGAAGCCTTGTAATCCTAATTTTGGAGCATAATAGGATTGGTCACTCTATTGGAGAAGGGCCCGGAGATGTAGCGGATTCAACGAACTCCATTATCAATTAGCGATATGTCTTCTTTCTCTTCCATTCTATTCATCACATTTATTATGCTTTGATCATGTTAAGCATTTTTCAATTGTGTTAATTCATTTTCAAAGCTTGAATCAATCGTTGTAATAGTTAAGCATTCATTAGCAATTGTCATAGATCCTAGTCCAGATCAAGGTCTCTTGGGTGATGAGTTGTGTGGCTTCTTCCTCCTTTTTAATTCTAGTTAATGGTTCCCCCTCACCTACCTTTCTTGCTTCTCAGGGCTTGGGCAAGAAGACCCTCTTTCCCCTTACCTATTTATTATAATGGATGATGGTATTGGTAGATTGTTGAAAAGGCATAAGGAAATGGGCTTCATTCATGGTTGGAGTTGGGCTCGAGGTTTGGATTCTAAGAATCACCTCTAGCTTGTGGATAACACTGCTTTGATGGGTCTTGCTAGAATAGAAGAGGCGATTAATTTTAGGCAAGCACTTGATATATACCTAGACATGTTTGGTCAATGGATTAATGAGGGAAATTATAGCATCATTTTCTTCAATACTCCTATGTTGATCCAAAATAGAATTGCTAGCATTCTTTGTTTTTAGATTTCCAAACTTCCTTATGAGTATTTGGGTATCCCCCTATGTATTGGAACCCTAAATAAGATTCATTGGTAGTGTTGTCATGAGGATTGCACCCTAATCGAGTGTAAAACTCAACTATCTTATGAAATATGGGACCATTTTCAAGTTATGGGTCACTTATGGTGAAGATGAACCTCCAAAGAGGGCATGTTCCCTTGATGGACCTCCTAAAAACTATTGACTTGATCAAGAAAAGGGATAGAAGGACTAAAATGAAAAGGTTTACTAACCCTAAGAGGTGATGCACAAAAAATCTAAGACTTATACCTACTTGTTCAACTCACAACTTCTCTCAAAAATCAACTTTACTCTATGCACAACTCAATCTCTACAAGCTCATACAATAATTTTTCATAAAAAAGGTTATATTTTAGGTTCTTGAAGGAAAACTGAAAATTTTCACAACTACAGCTACAACTACAACTACTAAAAGAAATAACACAACCTATGACCTATATAAGTTTTGCTTATTCTAGTATAAAATGTTTTGTGATGAGATGTATAATTTAAGGATCTTGCATTCATAATCACAAAAATCAAATCAAATCATCCAAAAAACAAACACTTAACAAAAGAATTTGGAGAAGGAAAAGTTGTTGCTTTTTATTAAAAAATAGGAATTTTGCTTGTACAAATCTGAAAATATTACATGAAACTACATAAAGTTGTTGCTCTATAAATCTCAAAATGAGTTACAATTCTTCTCGTTTACATAAGGAAGAAAGAGGAATGAAAGAAATGCTCTAGAAAGAGCTGAAAGCCTTGTCTTATAAAAGACCTCTTCAACTAAATGAAGTTGAACCTTGTAATATATGTTGAGCTTTCATGATGAATTGAAATGGATGTGAATTGGAAGCAAAAAAATGCAAATTTTGGTGGTGAGAGTTGACTTGAACTCTTTGACTTATTTGACCTTTGCATGCTCCTTGAAGTGTGCCCCAACTCAACTTGAACTGATCTTCTAAAAATGATGTGAAATTTATTGGAATTGATGCCTTAAATCAATCTGCATGAAGTCTTCAACTTGTTGGGTGTACAAGGTAAAAAATCCTTTATTTTAGGACCTCAAACTACCCCAAAATGCATGCACATAGCTCCAAAATCCTCCCAACCCTAGTTGTAACCATGAGGGATTCTAAAATAGGCCTAAACTGTCTCTAAGTGCACCAAAATTGAGCATGAACAGGTCACTAACTTATGAAAGTTTTATGCTTGACAACAAGCATGTGGGTTGTCTAAAGATAGCCAAATTCTTAAGTTTATTAAATAATTGCAAGCTTTGGGAGCCTCAATTTGTCTTTTATATACCTTGTCCTTCTCAACTTAACTGTAGCTATCTTCTAAAGATGATTGTCAATCTTTTGCACAGTCCTTGACCTTACACTTGAATGGAAATTATACCTAGTGTTGCATTTAATCTTTTGAAGAAATCATGACCACTGTTCACTGTCTCTTCTCAAAACATTTATTGTCATCAAGCACTTGAACCCTTGACTGTGCTCTTATTGGGAAATGTGGTGTTCACTGTGGAGGAGGGATGTTTAAGGCTTGTGTGGTAGTATTTTAAGAAGCTTACATGGTGTTTAATGAGTAAAGGTTATCCCTAGCACTCAAAAGAGGTCTATGATAAAAACTTACATGCCTTCCTTAAAGTAGTTACTATCCTTATTAACCTGATAAAAGACCGTCATTTTCATCTAGTTGTCATTTATGCATTATGTTTGAATATATTTTCACCTATTTGGTTTGTTTCCCTCTTATGACAGTCCCATACAATTTGTTGCAAAGTTTGAAGCCTTGCCAATTGCCCTTTGTACTTTGATGGTGATTGTCTTTCCTTAAAACCTTTGTGCTTGCTCCTCATTTGATTATCACTATAACTACCCTTATAGACCTTGCATAAGCCTAGGACTATCCTATGATCTTTTAAATTTTCCCTTAAACCATCATAATTTGTTACTACTCTTGTTTCAAGGTACATGGTGTACTTTATTTCTTGAAGCTCTGTCCTTTATGACTATATTTTTGTGTCACTACACTTTGCATTATCATTTATCATTGTTCACTTCTCGTCACTGCTCTTTCATTCTTGATCTACCTTTTATTGTCTATGAACTATGCATATTTGTTGTCCTTATGTTGTCCTCAATGTGAATGCCTCTATTATTTGATTTCTAGCTAGGGTTTGGTAGTTTGAAATCTAAGGGAGCTTATACATGTTTTGGCACTCATTAAAAGTGATTGACAAACCCTAGTATACTGTATTGACCATCATTCTTTTTTTGTAGGTCAAAGACTTTTGCAAACTGCTCCTTTACTTATTCGACTACCTTAAAATACTTGCAATACTATCATTTGAACCTTGTGATGGCTTTTAGCTACCTATTGAAATTTGATGCATGGTCTACCCCTTTCATAGATCTCATTAAAGTGATTGTCCTAGATATTTTTGCTTGCTTTTCCTAATACCAATCTTCCCTTTTCAAGTCTTTAAGACTTCCCTGCTATTGACGTGAAAATCTTCAAGTGTTAACAAGTTTTTGAAAGTTATTGTCATGGTGAAGTCTTCATCTTTCACTACCTTCTCCAAATTTTAACATTGCTTCATTCATGTCCTATCATGAGAGATTGACTCCCTTGTCACTTCTAGCTATTACTTACTCATGACCATCTTAGAGCTATCTCTTTATTTCACTATCATCCCCTTGACATCTGCCCCTTCTCATTGCACAGTGATTTTTTTATTTAAAGGTATGATTGTCATTGCTTTTACCCCCTTGTGTGATGGAATCTTTGTCATCCTCTCATAGTCTTAAAGTCATTGACTATCTCAACTCTCACTCTTATTTCCCATTGATGGCAATGATTAACTACATAGTCCTTCATATTGGCCTTGACTGTGATGTATTAAAGAGTATTGTCTTCATTAAAAAGGACTTCCATCGCTAATGACTCTACCCTTCATTAGTGAATGATATTTTACAACTTCTATTTCATCTTGACAGTCAAAGGGTTTATAATTGTCCTCCATGGTATGATGCCTTCATTATGGACTACCCCTCAAAATACCTTCATCATGCTTTGATAGTCTCTTTTATGGATCGTCGCTTTGAATATAACTGTCCCATGAATATTTTCATATCTTTATCATGCTTTGACTAGAAAACTCTATCATCTTAGCCTTCTTTTGACTATCACTATCTATGGTTGCACTTAGGATGGTGATATCATTTTCCTCTATGACATGAATGTACTCATTTATGACTTTAATATACTTCTCATGACTCTGATCATCTTGTTAATGATAATGGACTGTCCTTATTCATATGATTTTGATCCTCTTGTTAATGACAGTGGGTTGTTCTTATCCATGATAGTAAAGTGTCTCTTATTACAACTCAATCATCATCAAAATTTGTCCTCAACCTATCTTTAAACCCTAGATGAGCTATAGGAAAGCAATATGCTATATGTTGGGCTCAACCCTTGATGGAGCCACATTTTCCTCCACACACAACCAATTCCAAGAAGGGTTTTTAGATTGTTCTATGGTTTGCAAAGGACTAAGGGCATAGGCTAAGGTTTTGATACATTTTTTGAATTTCCTATACCTATTATCTCTTGTTTTCAACTTTCTTTATTTTTTCTCATGAAACTAACCAATGTATTCATAACAATTTGTTGTGTATGCATTCAAAAGTGTTGAATGAGAATAGAAAAGCAAGAAATAACGGATTTATTGAATGCACCTATCAAAATAAGGCGCATATCTTCAAGTTTCATGGTTGGGCATGCTTAAAAAAACTCAATATCTAGCTACTACTCTCCATTCCTCTTCTCTTCATGGCAAAAAATCTGTAACTCCTCCTCAAATCTCCATGAAAGCCTTTTGAACTTCACTTCCAACAACGAAATTGACCTAAACCTCTCCTCCACATGAATACTCTTTCTTTTTTCTTGCTTTTTCCTCATGTTGGTATCCACTTTCCTATTTTGAAGTTGGGAAGGTTATCTAAACATCAAAATATATACAATACACATGAACAAGTATAAATCAACTAGGTTTATCAATCCTTTTAGGTTCAATGCACCACAAAAGAAGGGTCAAAAATTCTTAAACTAAGCTTCACAAGCTCAACTAGGAGGATATCCTCGTTATACCAGAAGGGTATGTGAGGCCTAATTTTATAAAAATAAAAAGAAAAAATTCAAAAAAAAAGGGAGGAGAGGGTAACCCAACTCTTCACCTTCACTTCCCCAAGGTATGAAGTTCCTAGGGACTTAGCCCAAAATGATAGATTTTCATTTCCAAGAGATGTGTCTTTTGTTTCACTCCTTTTTTTATTTATACTCCACCAAAAAATGGGAGTTGAGGTCACCCCCTAGGGCGATGAAATCCAGTAGGCCCCTTAAAAAATAAAAGAAGATTACACTTGTTTTTAATCCTCAAGATCACTCTAAGATGCTAGAGGAGAGCATATGCAAATACAACTTCAGGATCAAAAGACACATAAATTTTAAGCCCCAAATCAAAATGTCATTGGTTAATTTTAAGCCCAATTTATATTGTGATCAAACACTCCAAAAAATACATTTTTATAAAATAATAAATAACACCTTTGGATTCTTTACAATTTTTTGTTAATTTAAAAAAAAAATGTTGAAAAATGATTTTGTATGCAAAAGTTATGAGCATTTAAAGTTAAAAGAAAATAAAAATTTGAATGGTTGTACTTGATTATTAGTGTAAATTCTAGAAAAAAATTATAATCCATAGTGTAGAGCTCCAAATCAGCTTTCCAACGCCTATAAAAAGTAAAAAATCTCATTAATAGGTCAAAAGTTACAAGAGTTTTGAAAAATAGCTCTATTTATGAATACAAAGAGAGTGGGGGGATTTTAGCCTCTAGGTGGCTAGCACCTAGTCACCCAGGTGATTAGGGGCTAGTGGATAGGCACTGGGTGTCAAGATCTAATAAGGCCCCTATTATCCCATATGACTAGGAGCTAAGGCCTTGCAAAAATAAAAGAATAAATTAATATTTCTAGATAAAAAATAATATGAAATTTAAATAATTATTTTGTCAGATTTCAAAACAATATGAAAATATAATAAAAGGTTGGTATATTTTAAACAAAGGTGGTTTAAAAGAAATTGTGGGTTTTATAACTTGCAATATATACATTGTGGATTATATAGCTCGTGGTGATATATACAACGTTTTAAACCTACACACGATATATATACACTACATGAACATATACATGATAAAATATCATGATATATATAGATAGGTGACCATGACATATACCCACAAATTCAAACCCTAACAATATACATTCACAAATTATATACAAATAGTGATATGCCTCCCAAGATGATATATACACAATGTTTGTCAATAAAAACCTAGATTACACAAGTATATATCTATGAATGATAGATATTTTATATGTCTACCTATGAATGACAAAGTTATTTGTACATACCTTAGTGGTTCAAATATATCCCCTACAATGATTATGTATATGTCAATTGTGTATAAATTATGGTGTGTATATTTTCCCTACAAGTGAAATCCTAGATATATACTCATTGTATGTCCATTTATAGATTTGCAAACCAGAGAAAAAATAGATGCTAATAGAATCCTAAGTCATATGACTGCAATTTTTTTTATACTATTATACAAATTTTTGTACTAGGGGCCCCAATTTTTTTACAAAATTTCACAATAACAAAAATATATCAAATTATATGTCAAAATTCATCTCTCGACCCTCCTAGACGTAATTGTGAGGTCCTTTTAATGGTACATGGTTCCTATAAAAAGTTGATCTCTAAGATCCCCTTCAGAAAATCATTCACTTGCAAGATCCAACTCACGAAAACTCACAAGTAGAAACATTAGATGTATTGATTCACATCAACTTCACTAAAATTCATTGCATGCAAATGACATTGAAATAACATCAAATCAAGACTAATCAAATAAAATACATGTAAAAATTAGAATGACCATGTATGATGTAGATATATGGAATGTGGTTGCTCATAAAACTAGTAGCATGATAGTAAGAGTGATATGATAGATTGATAAACTAACAAAATAATGTTATGATGATGAAAATATATTCAAAAGGGATGATGCCTTCAATCTATAGACTTTCGTAGAGGGAAATCAAGGGCCAAGATATATTGTTTAATGGATGTGTACAACTCCATCTATGTTCAATCAATTGATGTAGACAATGCATACATACAACTTAATAGACAAACAAATCCCTTATTAAGCAATTCATTGTTCTAGAGGTGCTTCATTTAATTTATCAACCAGGGAATCGTAATATTTAGATGATGTTGGCACTATATGTGTAGTTGAGAATCATAAATCATCCTAATCAATATGTATAAAAGAGTAACAAAAACAAATATAATTGAAAGTAACTTGACTAAAATAACTCTATCTGGAAACACATTTAGATGAATAACAATTGTTGCAGGTAACTATAATAACTACTACGGGTAACTTCTCTTATGAAGATAGTAACTTAAAGACTCAACTATGCTACAACTTTCTATAATAACAATTCACTTTAACTGTAACTAGGAAATTCAATTGTGTAATTCATTCTACTGTAATTAATAATTTAAATTACAAGGAGTATTGCAGTACCTCAAGTGGACCTTGCTTGAGTTGCTACAATCCCACAATATCCTTCTTCAAATCTTAACTCAGAGATTCATGGGAAAAAACGTATCCTTCTTTATTACAATTCAAACATACAAAACTAAGAACAAGGTATTTGACCAATACGAAGAGTTCTTATATTCAAATCTACTTAATATAGAATATCTAGCTATCTTTCAACCTCTCAAAAGATTAGACATATATACAAGATATTTGAGAGTTTGATTACTCTTGGATTGAAAATAAACTATAAACAACTATTGACTCTCCCAACAATACAAGAAGAGGATTAGGTCTTATTTTGAGCAATAATGAAAAGCTAGTGGATGTAAGAGTGTTAGAATCATATCAAGACTATACATCTTTAAAGAAGATGGTTATAATTGAAGATGTACCTAATAGGGAATAACTTATTGCACATCATAACCCTTGTTATTACAAGTATCTTCTTTTCTCCATGTCCTAATGATAGCATAAAGTAAAAATATGGAGTGATCCGTGAATAAATCATGCTCACATTCTTTGACCATTGCATGCATTAGCTACAAAAAATTGCATGTGTTTTAGGCAATCACCCTCTTTGGTTGTGACAAACAAGCATCCTTTTGTTGTGAGTTGATAGTCCCTTTGCTATAGTTGACAAATCCTTTGCTAGAAGGGTTAGTTTATTTCAAAGGAATATTTTCATCATCAATAACCATAATCAACATAAAACACTGTTAAATTCCATAGACATTCACAAATTCATACAATTATTTATCAATATAATATATCATCCTCAATGCTTTAAACACTTAAAATAAGTGGAAAGGTTTGGGAATGTCTTTGAAACTCAAAAATATTATGAAAATTATGAAACCAAAACAAGGAAAATAAGACAATTCTAGGACTCATCACTCCTGCCAACTTGGCTTTTTTCTTGTCCTCAAGCAATTCAGGGACTTTGATTATTATGTATTGCAATTTTTTTGTAGTCCATTGTGTTGGTGACTCCTTCCCTCTACTTTCAATAGAATCCTTTCTATGAAGATATTCTTTCCTATATGGCTTGCTTTGTTGCTCCTTGTTCTTCTCTCCTTCTTGTCAAATGTGGAATTGGGTACAAGAGAAGAGGAGGATGAAATGTTAGGGGGAAACAAATGATTTGGTGTTGTAGGGAAGCCTTTATGTACTTATATGCCCTCATGACTGCTACCAAGTAGTTAAAAATGGAAAGGGATTATTTCTTTTTCAATTCTTTCCATTTGTCCTAGGAGAAAGTGAGTTCATCTCTTCTTGTTCCAATTGCCAGATCTTGAAATATTTTGTATTATTTTTCTCTACAATCTAAAATTTTCTTTTCCACATAGCACTTGTCTACGAGGTCAATCCACTCCTCAACTACCTCATTGGTATTCTCTACCTTAGCTTTAATATAAATGGGAAGTGACTTATCCCTCTTATGATAATCTTGTTGCAGCTGACCTCTTTGATGTTCATTTCAGATAAAAGAAACTAATGCCTTAATGCAGGTCAAATTCACACAGTTGATCCTGCATGTCTAGTGTGGTCTCTTGTTAAGCTTTTAAGAACAATATTGGTGATGATAAGGAAGTTGGAAGATCACTAATTAATTGGTTGAATTGGAAACTCAAATTTTTTTCCTATAGAAATAGGGTATAGACCCTAGTAGGCGGTCTACATTTTAGGAGTCAAACGGTCTTATCAACCATTTCTTCAATGTTTACCTTTAACCCTTTAACCTTTGAGTTCTTCTTTTCAATTTATCTTTATGGTTCACTATCAATTTTGACCTCTCCTTATTCCTTTCTCTTTGTGACTGAGAAAGCTCTTCCATTTTACTCCACAATTTTACCCCAAGGGTAACAAAAGTGGGGGTTTTTGGTGTTGTTGGGAAATCATGTTGGTCATCAAGTTTTGAAGTTTTATTATTTATTTTTGTGATTTCCAACTAAGAAAATTTATCCAAACCTACTCCTTTCTATTGATAAACATGCAACTAATTTTCCAATTCTTTAACCTTGTTATCCAACCCATTCTATTTTTGTTGGTAACCCTTTATTTGTTCTTCTAGTTCCTTAATTTTATGTAGAGCTTCTTGTAGCTCATTAACTTCATCTCTACCTATCAAGAGTAATTCATTCTCATCCTCCAAAAATAATTCTTCATTAGTATCAGTTGGTGAAGAAAATTCCTCTTCAACCATTGGAAAGTTATAAGGTCTAGGTTTCTTCATTTCCATAAATAAATCTTATTTAGATTTTGAATTTGAACGGATGCTTATATACCTAAATTACATGCTTTTGGATTGTTCTTGATAATTAGGTAAATTTTATATATTTTTCGTCAGTTTCAAACTCTATTATCATGACCTTTTCTTTTCCATAATGGGCCTTCCCTCCTGCAATGTCCCTTTCCTTAAGGTTGTGTGACTGCCTTTTAGGTTGCACAAGCCTTTTCTACTTCTTTTTAGATGCATAAGAGGAAGGTGCAATTTTTCCTTACGATTCTTGGGCATAGCAAGGCTTTCTATGGCATCAAGGGTTTTTGAATCTATAGGTGCTACGAGCTATGCACTAGAGGCTGCAGGTGGGTTTCCTGCTACTCTGGTTCTGATTGTGTGTTATTGCTACAAGTAGATGATGAAACATGTGGGGAAGGGGGTATATGTTCCTCTTCCCTTTTTTTAGAAAAATCACTCACCTTCTGAGCCCTATTTGCTCCATCTAACCCTGGACTTAAAGGTATGCCATTTATATTGTTTCATGCTAGAAATTTTTACCAAGAAATATCAGGGAATTGGGTTCTAAGGCTTCTTTTTACCAATAAGTGACCAAAAAGTAATGAGACAAGACAAACGGGTTTCTCTTTCTTTTGTACTTGATAGACATTTGTTTCAACGAGTTATATAATAAATTTGGGACATTCACTGACCTTTGATGGCAAAGGTGACTTAACAGTTTAAAATGTAATGTGTACAAGAGGAGATTGTCTACCATCACAAGTCAATTATTTAATGATATATACATCAAAAAATGCCCATATCTAGGGTAGGGAAAATTGCTTAGTACCTTGAGCCAAGGAATCCAATTCTTCTCTTGGTAATATGAATTAATTTTGAGTTGTAATTGCATCTGCTCATATTTGTAATGTGCTAGCAAATTGTTGTGTCATTACCTCATTGAATTTTGTAAGATGAAGTAATCCGGTCATCTAGATTGTAGAAAACAGACAAACCTAGTTAATCTTCTAATAGTAAATTATGGGTTGATGGCTCCCTTCTAATGACGTCTCTCCCATTCTAAATTTTTGTAACCTTCGTCGAAAAAATTCTGCTTCAATTTGTTTGTTGCTTATGATGAATTCTTGCTTATTTGAATGTTGTAATATGAATGCTATAATCTTTGTGTTTGTGAGTTGGAAAAAGAATTTGGGCTGGTATATATAGCTTGAAAAACTTGGAAAATGAACCAGTACCCCCCCCCCCCAATTTAAAGTAGTAATTTATTCTCAAATTGAAAGGTATGGGAAGTATGGAGGGGATCATTTTTAAAGTATTGGAGATATGGATATAATATAAAGTAAATGTTGCATGAATGTGAATTCCAAAGAAAATTAATAAAGTTAATGACAATCATAGTTTATAATATGAAAAATAATTGGAATGGCTATGGTGATGTGAAAGGTGGTACATGTGATGTGATTTGAATGTTGCCAAGTAACAACTTGTTGAGAGAGATGTAATGATGGAATCAGATAGAGGTACTATGGGAAACTTTCTATATAGAGAAACTTTCAGAATGATGGCATGTACCCGAAAAAGGCCATATACAAAAGAAGAAAGATGTGTTGTGCATGTAATTGATTTGTAATGACGTGATGTGATGCATTGAAGAGGTGTTGAATGTTGGGTATTCCATCATTCTTTCCACGTAGATAGGTTGATTGTTAGTTTGTTTATGTTTTGTTATCATTTGTTTTGGGTTGTTTTGTTATGTGTGATAATTGTTTATATATTGTGAACCATGTGAGTGTTATTTCAAGCACTTTGTTCACCGCTGTTAGATGTATATAAACCCATATGATAATAAAGTTGGGTAATTCACTTGCTCCACAAAATCTAATATGGTATCAAAGAGAAGTTGATTTTGTGCCTGTTATTATTGAGTGATAATGTTGGTGTAATTATCAGAGGAAAGAAGATCTCCATCTCCGTGAATCTTTCCTTGGCTCTCGTGAGATCACATATCCTCTTGAAGGATAGCACTTTGTTTGGTTTGATCTGCTCATGGCATTTTGAGGAAGGCCAGTTCTTATGGTCCTTTATTCCCATTTCATTGCTTGGCCCATTTTGGATTTGTGTACCATTCTTTGAGTGTTTGTTGTGGATTCATATTCCTATTGGGCTTCTTTGATCTATGCAGATCTTATATAAAGTCATTAGCGGGCATCCCACATTTGATTGGCACGATCTCTTCATTGGATGGAGTTGCAAGTTTGGAAGGTGTTTGGCCTAAATACTTTATGGTCTATGCATTTTATTGTTTGAAGCTTGATCTGCTATCTATAAAGGCATGGGTCTTCTCTTTGAAGTAGGAAAGTTTGTGAGAGTCGATCATGCATAGCTAGTTGAACAAGACTGTTGTGCATTCTATCAAACCAATTCATTGAAGAAAGGAATGTCGACACTTTGCTCCCACTTTCATGCACGATGTAGGGGGAACGAGCTTTCAGGATTCTGATATGGCTTCTTTAATTGTCGTATATTTGTAGCAAAGAGGCGTCGGGAAGATTTCACAGCCTTCTTGTGAGCAGTGGAATCACTAAAGTGTACACTGGAACCTACAACCATTGGTGCCATCCATCAATCTCATGCACCCTCCACCATCGACCAACATCATCCAAGGCTTGGGACATTGCAAGGAAGATTGTTTAGTGCCATATGTAAGTGTCCTCTTGTAGCCAAGTCTCTAGTTTCTCATGTTATGTGCTACGTGGCCTTGAATGAAGGAGATGGAAATATAAGGTAGCTACTTTAAGATTGCAGATCATTTCAAAGAAAACACAGGGAAGGGTGTTGTCATCATAGATAATGGTTGTCCATTAGATCTTGTAAAACCATTATTGAACTAAGCTATTGCTAGATTATAGTTTCCTCTTAAAGATTTTATTTTGATTCCTCAAATGTCCTCTCCTTTGCAACAAAATGCTAATATGAGTGATGAGAAACATGACAAAATAACATCCATATCTAGCTAACACAATGGCAGGTAGCTCTCCAAAATTTCTTCTTCTAGATTCTCAGTTGTTGCGCGGAAATAACTATTCCGCATGCAAGACCAAACTCAAAACTCAACTTGAGTTTGAAGAATTTTGGGGCGTGGTCAATGGAACCACAACAAGACATAAAAAAATGCTGATGAGCAGAAGAAATTTGATCAAGTGGACATAAAGGAAAAATTGATCATCATGTTTAGTGTGTCTGATGAAGTTTAGCCTTTCATCCGAAACTTGTCTACAACCAAAGATGCTTGGGAAAAGCTACAAATGGTGTATGCAGCAAAGAATCATAATCAAATCCTGAATTTGCATAGTCATCTACATAGCCTGAAGATGAAAAATAGAGATCAATTGGAATCCTTTCTCAAAAGGATTGTAGAGTTGAGAGCTTCATTACAAGCATTGGGAGAAACAATTGATGATGGATTTTTGGTGCCTATTGTTCTATGGGCACTACCTTCTAGGTATAAAGTCTTTGTGAAAACTTTGAATGTCACAAAGATGACACCCACTTTTGAGAAGCTTATGAATCTGCTCCAGAAAGAAGAATCTTTAAGGCATGAACATGAGGAGGAGGATCATGCCATCACCACTCATCATAAAGTTAAGAAGCTTATGAAGCAGTGTCCAATATGTGAAAGAGTTGGACATGATGTGAAAAATTATTGGTACAATTCCTTCAACAAAGGATCATCGAACAAACCACACCCAAAGAAGCCACTTCAAAGTGGCAAACCACAATGGGAGCAAAACAACAAACATAAACAACAAAGCAATGTTGTTGAAGTAGAAGATTCTCCAAATGAGGAATATGTGCTTTTAGCCCACACTTTAGAAGACAATTCACAATCAACCTCAATATGGTATGTGGAATCGTCCGCTACAAAGCACATGACTAGATAGAAGGAGTGGTTTCTCACATTGAAACCCCATCATGGTACAATCACTCTTGGAGATGAACCACCCATGAAATCAAAGGTATTGGTGACATCTCTTTGAAGTTTTGCATCAATCATTGTAGACTTACTAATGTCTTGTACGTGTCAGGACTTACCAAAAAATCTTCTTTTTGTTAATCAATTTCTCGACCACAACCTTAGGATTGAGTTTGATAGCCATCATGATACAAAGATTTGTCTTATCAAAGATAAGTCTAAAAATGAAAAGATTGTTGCCAGTGCTACTGAGATTGGAAAAATGTTCAGGCTTGATACAATTTCTCATAATCAAGCCTTAGTGACTAAGGATGAGGATCTTGCTCTGCTTTGGCATTGTAGATTTGGTCATTTAAGCACTAGTTACTTGCTAATAGTTAGTAAGAAATGCATGGTCAAAGGGATTCTCTCATTTGAGAAGTCAAGTGCTATTTGTTCTAGTTGTATTCTTGGAAAACAACATAGAGCACCCTTCTATCCTAGTGAGCATCGTGCAAGCCAACCTTTGGAGTTGGTGCATACCGATCTGTGCGGGCCTATGCTACCTAGTTACAATGGTTACAAGTACTTTTAGTTATTTGTTGATGATCATACAAGGAAAATGTGGGTATATTGTTTGGAGCATACAAATCAAGCTCGATCATATTTCAAAGAGTTTCACACTTAGGTGGAGAAAAATACGAATCACTATATTCATGTCCTCTGCTCGGATCGAGGGGGGGAATACACCAGCACAAAATTCTCCACATATCTAAAAGAAAATGGAATTCAGTGTCAACTGACTGTAGCATACACACCTCAGAAAAATGGAGTTGTTGAATGGAGAAATTGCATCATCGTGGAGATGGTCTGATGTATGTTGAAAGATTCTCAACTAGAGCATGCATATTGGGCTGAAGTTGTTCACACAATAGTTTATCTTTTGAATCATGCACCAACCATATCACTTGATGGCATTACATCGAAAGAAGCATGGATAGGGGTAAAGCCTTCTATCTCTCATCTTCGTGTGTTTGGATGCACTTCCTATATGCACATTCCTAAACAGAAAAGGAAGAAGCTAGATAAAAAATCAATGAAATGTATTCTACTATGATATAGTAATGAATCTAAAGCATATCGCCTTATGGATCCCAATACAAAGAAGATATACATTAGTAGAGATGTAATTTTTGATGAGAAGAATGATGTAAGTTCTCCTGCATCGTCATCTACTTCAGATAGTGCTCCTATTTTCAACATGGATGGTAAAAAATGATGGACAAGTTGATAACCAATCAACACCCACCAATGTCACAAGACCTTTACCAAAGTGGTACACTAATACCATTCGAGATGCAAAGTTAGATGGAGTCCCAGACACTTCCACTTTAGGTCCGAGGACTTGCAACATGGCTCGCAATGAGGTAAAATTTTCACTAATGACTTCAGTTGTTGAAAATTTTGAGCCATCCAATGTTTAGGAAGCACTAGAATCAAAGCCTTGGAAAGAGGCTATGGATGCATAGTATCAATCTCTAATGAAAAACAACACTTGGGAGCTTATTGATCTACCACCTAGTAAGAAAGCAATTGGTTGTAAATGGGTTTTTAAAACTAAGTATAAAGCAAATGGTAGTATAGATAAACATAATTCTAGACTTGTAGCCAAGGGTTATGCCCAAAAAGAAGGAATAGACTATGAGAAAACATTTTCTCCCACTGCAAAGATAAAAACCATTAGAGTGATATTTGCTTTAGTTGCTCAATTTGGATGGAAATTGTATCAAATGGATGTAAAAAGTGCCTTTCTTAATGGGACCTTAAGGAAGAGGTCTATATGACCCAACCAGAGGGATATGTTGCACCTGGTAAAGAGAAAAAGGTTTGTAAACTTTTCAAGTCTCTATATGGTCTCAAACAAGCTCCTAGAGCTTAGTATATAAAAATTGATGAACATCTGCTACAACATGGTTTCACTAGGCATCCATATGATTCAAATCTCTACCTCAAAGATCAAAGGTGGGATATCGTGATAATTATTGTATATGTTGATGGCTTGGTTATTACAAGAAGCTCAGAAGCAATGGTTGAAACATCCAAGAATGATCTCAAGAAGACATTTCTTATGACCGATCTTGGGCTACTACACTATTGTCTCGACTTAGAGGTATGGAAAACAAATCACCATATATTTGTATCTCAAAGGAAAAATGCCAAGACACTTCTTGAGAAATTCAAAATGATGGATTCTAAACCCATGCCTACACCTATGGAATCAAGTTTGTAGTTATCTACATTTGATATATCTCCTCAGGTGAATGCAACTCTCTTTCATCAAATGATTGGAGGTTTGATTTACTTGACATATACAAGACCAAATATCAGTTTTTCTATTAATTATCTTTCATGATTCATGGAAGAACCCAAGAAATGTCATTGGATAACAACAAAAAGGGTCTTAAGGTATCTACATGGTACAATGGATCATGGTTTGGAATATAAAAAGAATGATCAATTCTTCTTATCTGGGTACACAGATGCAGATTATGTAGGTTCTATTGATGATAGAAAATCCACTTTTGGATTTTTTTTCTTCCTCAGATCAGGTCCCATTTCTTGGGGAAGTAAGAAGCAAGCCACAATTGCTCATTCCTCAACAGAGGTAGAATATCGTGCAACAACTTGTGAAGTAGTTTGGTTACGTCACATATTAGAAGGATTGGGGGTACCACAAAACTAACCTACAATCCTCTATTCTGACAATCAAAGTGTTCTTAAGCTTGTTCGTAATCCAGTGTTTCATGAATGGACCAAGCATATTGAAGTTGACTGTCACTTCATATGAGAACATGTTCAACAGAACAACATTCAACTCCAATTCTGCTCAACTCAGGAACAACGCACTGATATCTTCACCAAGCCTCTTGCACGCGTGAAGTTTGAAAGTTTTAAGGATTCTCTTATTAGTACTTTAAAGAAATGATGTAATAAGGGGGGAATGTTGGCTATTCCATCATTCTTTCCATGTAGATAGGTTGATTGTTAGTTTGTTTATGTTTTGTTATTATTTGTTTTGGGTTGTTTTGTTACGTGTGATAATTGGTTATGTATTGTGTATGTGAGTGCTATTTCAAGCACTTTGTTCACCAATTTCAGATGTATATAAACCCATATGATAATAAATTTGGGTAATTCGCTTACTCCACAAAATCTGATATTGAATAAGAGTGGTTGTACTTAGAGTTGACTAGAATGATGTCAATTGAGAGTGATAGTTGATGTGTGTGGAGTGGTAGTGAGTGGAGGTAGTTGTCGTGGGCAACAGTAGAACATGTCCCTTGTGTAATGCCTTGAGGTTGTTGCTATAGGTCTCATGAGAATAAGTGCTTGTAAATTACTATGTGTATCCGAAAATAGCTTTTGTTGGTGGTACAATTTGTTGGCAATATAGTGCATGTGTGTTATTTTATTGTTGAGTGAAATCATACCAACTATAAATTAGTAGGTGAGGTGGTTGGATCATCTATAGATGAAGTAATGGTTGATTTAGTTGTATCTTCATGATTTGTAATAAATGTTAAATTTGTGAGTGGTGTAAATTATTGCTGCAATTCTTGTAGAAACTCTTATTTATTCAATATTTTTTATAAAGCTTGAGGTGGTGTCCATTGACCATCAAAGAGAATTTGATTGGATTAATAGTAATTATTTATACTGCTCCATTCTAAAAGACTTATTTTATTTCATAAAGACCTAGCCACCATGTCTATAATTTACCCTTATGGTTTGTCTACCTTGAATTATAGAGCAATGCCCAGTCCCCTTCATGAAATTCTTTAGTTTTGATAAACTGGTCATTCCATTTGATTTTCTATTTTTACACAATATTTGTATGATCCTTATTTCATCTAGAGCATTTAGATTGTGTATTATATCTTTTTGAGCTTTAGAGAGATCCATTTCAAGTTGCATTACTATTCTGAGTGTTTTATGTTCAAATTCAATGGGAAGGACAACCTTTTTACCATATACTAATTGATATGAAATAAATCATGTGGTTATTTTCCAAGTTTTCCTATATGCCCAAACAACTTCTAGTAACCTTGCTACCTAGTCCTTCTGATGCAATTAGACTATCTTTGTTAGAATGGCTTCAATTTCCCTATTTGTAAACTTAACGTGCCCATTTTCTTGTGGATGGTAGGGAGTTGAATTTTTTATGTTTGATCTCACATTCTTTGACCATATGGGTAATCAAATCTAAAGTAAATTGTGGTCGTTGATTTGTGACTATCTCCCTAGGCACTCCATACCTTGTGAATGTTTCCTCATAGAGGAATGTTGGAACCTTGCTATCTCTAAAAAATTGCAATGGTTTAACCTCCACCCATTTGGTTAGATAGTTTATATAGACTGGTATGTACTTATTATTAGAGGTAGTAACTACGTTCAACTAAATGACACCTTTCTCTAGGTGAGAGATGTGGGGGTGTCCTACCTACAACCAAGTAGTTAGCTATGTTTGCATACCAAGGTATTTGCACTGTTAAGAAAATTAAGTTTTCATCTAGAAAAGGATCATCCATAATTTCTTCTTCTATTTTGATTTGTAGCCTCGAGAGAAAATCAACTACCACGTTTTCTTTACTCGGTTTATCCACAATAGTTAAATGAAAATCCTACAACAATAATAACCACATAACAAGGAATCCACTAGCCATTGGTTTGTTCAACAAGTATCATAATATTGTGTGATCAACATGAAAAAAGGTAGGATAACCAGTGATATAATGTCTAAATTTATTAGACATAGACTATTGTTAACATTTCATTCTTTGTGATAGTGTAATTGAACTCAATAGCTTGAAGATTTTTACTGATGTAATAAATAACATACTCCAAATTACTTTTTGTCTATCCTAAAACAACACATATGGTGAAGTCAAAAGCATATGTATGTACATGGAAAGGAACTATCTAGTTAGGACCTCTCAAAATAGGTATCCATGTGAGGGATATTTGGAGAGCTTCAAAAGATTCTTGGCAGATAGTGGTCTATTCAAAATCAATGTTCTTAAATAGGAGGGAAAATAGGGGAGATGCCATTTTACTAAATTCATTAATAAATCTCTTGTAGTATCTTGCATGGCCAAGGAAAATTCTCACCTTTTTTTACTTCTAGGAGTAGGTAGAGTAGAGATCACTTCTATCTTGTTAGGATTCACCTAAATCCCCTTGCTTGACACAAAGTGTCCCAAAACCACTCCTTTAGTCATCATCATGAAAAGTTTATCATGACTAAGGGAGAGATCATGATCTTGGAACCTTTGAAGTACGCTCACCAAGTTTTTGAGTGCTTCTTCATAGGAATTTCTATAAGTGGTGAAGTCGTCCATATATATTTCCATAGATTCATGGGAAAAATCTGAAGATATGCTCAAGACAACTCTTTGGAATGTTGCAAGTGCATTACACAACCCAAATGGAAAAATCAAGTAGTCATATGTACCCCATGAACAAATGAAGGTGGTTTTATCCTGGTCTTATGGATCTATTTTTCTCTGGTTGTAATCACTAAACCTATCTAGGAAAGAAAAGTATTTCTTCCTTGTTAATGAATCTGAAACTTGATCAATAAAAGGAAGAGGGAAATGATCCTTCCTTGTGACTGTATTTAATTCTCTATAATCCACACATACTATCCACTTGCCTCCCTTCTTAGGTACTATCACCAATGGGAAACTCATTGAATTTATGAGATTGGATATATGAACCATGCATCTAACAATTTATGCAACTCTATTTTCACTATATCTAGCACAATTTTGTTCATCCTTTGTTGTAGCTTCCTTACTAGTTTGTATCCCTCATTGATGTAGATTTCGTGCATATAGAGATTAGGATATATGCCCTTCATGTCATGGTATTCCTAGGAAAATGATGTTTTGTGAACTTTCAACATTGTAAGTAATTTAGATTGCTAGGAGACTATCAATTGATTATTGACATTGAGTGTTTTCCTGGGTGTTATTTCCATGAGTATGGTAGAAGTCATGGAAAAAGAAACATCCAACCCTGATAGATTAAGATTACAATTGTGCAGAAGTAGTGTATGGAATAGCTAAGAAGTGGATTCAGAGGTTGTTATAGGTATAATATTGTACAATGGGCAATGCAAACATGCTAAATAGTAGTGTTGTTGTGGGTCCATTCCATAAGAGTTTTGCATAATATTTGTAAGTATTTCATCTTCATCCTGAATATTAACCATTGGGATTCATTCTACAGTCATAAGTGTTTGCAGGGAATATTGGTCATCATCCTAGAAACTTGGCCATATAGATTGTTCCAATTCTATATGAGGTTGTGCAAGTGGATAGAGGACTAATTTTTTTTATCACATTCCCATTAGAAATGATCATGTTACCATATCTACATCCAATAAACACATTTTCTATGGATAACCATGGTCTACCTAAGATTAAGGGGTATCCTCTGAGATTGGCCTTAGGTTGCAAAACTATAAAGTCTGCTAGATATTCCCATGAATCCAATGTGATGGATAAATCCTCAATAATACCTTTTGGCTTGAATGTTAACCTATTTTCTAAATGTGGAACTATGGGTGTAGGTATTAGATCCATTAGTTGAAGATTTTGAATTGTTTCTCTTCTCATTACATTGATTGTTTCTCCTAGGTCAATGAGTGTATTCTTGATGAGTGTGCCATTAATCTTCACATCTACAACAAGACTACTAGGGTCTACATACTTTGGGACAACTAAGTTTCCCAACATAATATCATCCAATTGTCCTATAACATGGATAGTTTGTGGGTCCTTTTGTTTCCTTCCTATATTTTTGAGGCATAGTTCCCTCACAGTCTTTGTGTAGATGGGAACTTCTTTAATAGCTTGGATCAAGGGAATTTTGACACAAACATTCTTCAACTAACTCAAGAAGTAAAATTTAGGTTTAGAGTGAAACTTTTGAGTGGTCAACCTCTCTAGGAATCGTGGTTCCTTATTTGGATGTTTAGATGTAGCTTGTCTTATTTGGGTTGTTTAATTGAATGGTTAGTAGTTTCAATTGTTGGTTCCTCATCAAAA
Source organism: Sequoia sempervirens (assembly GCA_007258455.2). Classification (NCBI taxonomy): domain Eukaryota; kingdom Viridiplantae; phylum Streptophyta; class Pinopsida; order Cupressales; family Cupressaceae; genus Sequoia; species Sequoia sempervirens. Next base: position 110,072 of record VDFB02154938.1, on the reverse strand, counting down.
AGTTCTATAATATGAGGAGATGATGGTCCAACAAGCATTTTTCTTGAACGCAGGTGAACATCACTCACCTCAACCACATAGGTTGGGTATTAGATATGTTCGTTAGTATAATCCTGTTGGACATGCTTATTGTTAGGGTTTGGTGTAGGTTGAGTTGATAATTATGGTGCTCTTGGTTGTGTTGGGGTAGATATGGTTGGTTGTTGTTGCAAAGATTGTTATGGTTGTAGGTAGATAACATTTGGGTTTTGCCACTGTTGCTTTCCATGCCATTGTGGTAGCCATTTTCGAGAGGACTGCCATTGTGGATTATAATTTGGAGATTGATATGATTGTTTCCACATCCCCTGTTTTGGAATCCAATTAGATGATTGGGCATTTGGCGATGGTTGATTTGGTAGGTTATTCCATGGTGGATTGTTCTAGTTAGGGAAATTTGAATTGATCCCAAGAAAGGACATATTATAAGAAAAAGGTTCTCGAGGCATACCTTATCTTTGTTGCCATGGTTAGCATTGGGAAATATAGAACACTTGGCCTTCCTCATCTTCTAGGGTACAAAATTTAGGTTTTCCTTACTTCTCTTTCAAAATACTAACAATATTTTTGCACTTATAGTTAACCCTTTTCTGTTGATAATGTGGGCAATATTCTATAAGAGCAACCTCTAATTCTTCTTATTTCTTTTTGATGTGCAAAGTGTCTAGTTGGTTTGCTAGATGAATAATTATATCTTCATTCATGTTTTGACAAAAGGTTATTGAGTTCCACCTTGGAAACACCTATGGATGTTTTGGTGGAAGAAAAGGCTTTGACACCTCTACTCTTCTTCATAGATTATCTTGAATAATTTTTGCATATCTGACAAATTTCCTCAAAAGGTAATTGAGAAATAACCCCTGTTTCGATGAGGTTTAATGCATCTAGGAAATATTTATATGCTCCTCATAGAAATACCAATTTTAGGGACTCTAGGGAGAGCCTATTTTGATGTGATTTTTATAGGCAAAATTGAAACCTCTCCACATAGTCTTCAATGGGTTCTTCTTCCCTCTGTAACATTTTGAAATTATCATCTCTTTTCATGTCTCCTCTCTAAGAATAATCTTGGTATTTTTTCAAGAATTCCTCCATTATTTTCCAATTTGGCACTACATTTTTTCTTAACCCCATGAACTATCACAAAGCAACATGTTTCAATGTGGCTGGGAAGAGTTTCAACCTACGTGCATTTGTGGTATAGTCATAGCTTTTGCATAGAACATCAAACTTGAACATAAATGTATTAGGGTCTTTTATGATTTGACAGTAGAAATTAGGTAAGGTTGAAGGAGGTATGTTCTTCAGGGTAGCCACTTGCTCTTGATTTGTGATTGGAAATTTGAATGTAATAGGCTCAGCTAGATTATCCACTACCTCTTCTACCATGATGTCAAGATGTCTTATGGGGATTCCCCCAAGGTTCACAAGAACTACTGGTGTGAGGGGTTTGTCTAGGTCATTGATTCCCACAATCAATTCCTCTGATAGAGTTAGTTCCTCGCTTGCACCAATATCTTCAAATAATTCCTCTTGATTCTGGTTCGATGGGATAAATCTTCCCAAAGTGTCTCTTTACTGCCACATGCAATAGTAACTTGAGCTTAACAACTTTTTCAACACACTATTAGTAAGTAGTTCAGGGTTGATTCATAAATTCTATTAGTCCTAATTGTTGCAAATGAAAAGTTCCTAAATTAAGAAATCTTTATAAATGAACTAAAACATGCTTTAGAAATTATGAACTCTAGTACCATCCCTGACAATAGCGCCAAAAATGTACAGCTCCATCTATGTTCAGTCAGTTGATGTAGACAATGCATACATACAACTTAACGAACCAACAAATCCCTTATTGAGCAATTCATTGTTCTAGAGGTGCTTCATTTAATTTATCAACTAGGGAATCATAATATTTAGATAATGTTGGCACTGTATGTGCAGTTGAGAATCCTAAATCATCCTAATCAATAATGTACAAAAGAGTAACAAAAGAAAATACAATTGAAAGAAACTTGACTGAAATAACTCTATCTAGAAATAGATTCAAATGAATAACAACGAGTAACTATAATAATTGATATGATAATTACTCTTATGAAGATAGTAATTTAATGACTCAACTATGCTACAACTTTCTATAATAATAATTCACTTTAACTGTAACTAGGAAATTCAATTTAGAAACTCATTCTACTGTAATTAATAATCTAAACTATAGCGAGAATTATAGTATTTCAGGTGGCCCTTTCTTGATTTTCCACAATCCCACAATATCCTTCTTCAAATATTAATTCAGAGATTCATGGAAAAAGTTGTATCCTTCTTTACTACAATTCAAACGTATAAAATAGAGAACATAGTATGTGATCAACATGAAGAGGTCTTATATTCAAATCTACTTAATACAAAATATCTAGCTAGATTTTGACCTCTCACAAGATCAAACATATATATAAGATCTTTGAGAGTTCAAGTATTCTTGGATTAAGAACAAAATGTAAATAATTGTTGACTCTCCCAAAAACACAGGAAGAGGAATAGGTCTTATTTTAAGCAATAATAAAAATCTAGTGGAGGTAAGAGTTTCAAAGTCATATCAAGACTCTATAGCTTTAAAGAAGACGGTTATAATCGAAAACGTGCCTAACAAGGAAAAACTTATTATAAGCTATAACCACTATTATTACAAGTACCTTCTTTTCTCTACGGCCTAATGATAGCATAAAGTAAAAAGATGGAGTGATCCATGAATAAATTATGTTCACACTCTTTGACCATTGCCTACATCAACTACGAGAAACATGTGTTGTAGGTGATCACCCTGTTTGGTTGTAGCAGATAGGCATCCTTTTGTTGTGGGTTGACAAATCTATCATTAAAGGGGTTACTTTATTTCAAAGGAATCTTTTCATCATTAATAACCATAATCAACATAAAACCCTATTAAATTCCATAGACATTCACAGATTCACACAATTATTTATCAATATAATATATCATCCTCAATGCTCTAAATACTTAAAATAAGTGTCCAAAGGTTCGAGAATGTCTTTGAAACTATCAAAATTATTCTGAAAAGAATGAAACTAAAACAAGGAAAACAAGACAATTCTAGGACTCATCAGGATGGATGAAATTGATTGAGGATTAGGGTTTGGATTGAAGTTGTAGTCAAGTGACAAGTGTCCCATGAGGTGTAAGACCTAAGTGGGAGGAATGAAAGGCTCACAATTGATGAGAGCTCTCAAGCAAGGAGGCTTTGACAACTATTAAAAGGGGATTAATTGGAAAGAGTGTAGATAGGAGATTGATGGTGGGGGTTGGACATATCCAAATAATGGATGGATAAGATTTGATGGGATATTTGAAAAATATATCTTGGGAGATAAGATTTGATTTCTAAAAAAGACAAGATTGAACTTTTTAGAAGGCATGATTTATCTTGTTGCATATTTCAAGGAGATGAGAGAATCTAAAATTAGGATTTATTGAAAAGGGATCTTTATCATATGTGGACATGATTAGTGATTAATTAACCTGAATCAATTAATTATCTATTAATTAATTTTTTAGTTGGAGGATTTGAGGGGATAGGGCTAGATTTAATTAAATAAATGACTATTTATTTAATTAATGGATATAACAACGTAAAGTGAAGTGTGATCAGGTATGAGCTAATTTAGGTGCCTACAAATATCATACTTGGATTGTATGGATTAAGATTGTTGTATTTGAATGGAATACTTTTGAGATTGACCAATTGTGAGGGGTATATGATAGGTGGTTTGGATTGGAGTATTGCGAGGAATCTTTGGATCACTTAAGATTGAAATCTTAGAATTGGTGAAAAGGGAGAATCGAGTCTAGAAATAATGATGGAAGGATAAGGGATTTCTTAGGTAGAGTATGGGAAGACAATTAGGTGGGGGATAGGAGACATGAAGATTATTGGATGGAGGATAGGAGATAAGAGAATTATTAGATGGAGGATTTAGGATATGATCTTCAAGGACTATGCCACATGAGAATAACATGTTTTCTCCAAGATATAGGGCCGAATAGTGATATGTAAGTGATGACATGATGTTTGATGGTGTGTGGCTAAGTGATAGACATGTCAAGAGTATGCCAAATCATAATTTGAGTTTACACTCCTAGTTCTTATTAAGATCAAGTTGGGTAGGGAAGATGGATGGAAATGATGTGGATTGGATGAATGATGATGCCATGGAAAAAAGTGTGCTAGATGAGACAACTTGGCCCCTAGTGTAATTGTACACATAGATAATTGATTTTACAAATTACACCCATGAATGGTTTTTCATTATGATATTTGTCCAAAATTTCATAAGAATGGTTTTCACTATGGGATGAATTATTTCTCTTTATTTTTTTCTTGACATTTTTTTATAAAAGTTTTTGCTTCTCTTTTTTGGATTTATTTATTTATTTTTCTTTTGTATATTTTTTGAATGGTATTGGTGTTTAAATGATCAACTATTCTAGTCCATTTGATGGTGTTGATGCAGATCTGCTTGTGTCATGATATGCCAATAGTGATATGCATGAAGCAGTTGCATTGTTAGCATCATGGTGCAATAAATATTATCATGATCCTTGTTGATACTAGGGTTGACCTTGTCCAAAATGCACACATTGTGATAAAGTTCTATGAGAGTCCTTAAGATAATGTGTTGCTACCAAGATGTGGTAGATTTGTGAGTTAGGATTTTAGGATTTTAGGTGAGATGTTGGATTATGATGGGGGATGGTAGATATGATGAGTTATTTGACATTTTGGATATAAGATACTTTATTTGCCCAACTTGGGATAACAGGTGATGAAGTTTGGATTTTGGATTGAGATTATGTTTGGGACTAATGCTTGTATACACCTTGCATGGTGGGATCAATGATCATTTTGAAGGAGGTGAACATCTATTATTTGTAGGAGGCCCTTTTTCATGTGGCTCCACATTTTGATTGACTATTAGATTTGGATTCTTTGCTTTGTTTTACCCAATTTGATTTAAGACCCATTTTTGACTTCATGTGTCAACTTTGATTTTGATCTTTTTCTTTGTAAGTCTTATTTTTATTGGTCCCAATTGACACGTTTAAGGATTTAGGAATGATGGTATATGGTGTGAATGAGAAGAGTGCTAGTAGCAACCTTGTGGCAAAAGTTATGCATGGCCCCTATGTTAATGTTTGTATTAGATGAAGTTGTCCTTGATATCATTGATGTATCACTAACATCATTAGATTTCTTAATGAGTATAGTTTTAGTAATATATATTAAACACATTGCATTAAATTGGGAGGTGAAAAGCACCCAAAGAGGAGTGGGTTGATAGGGCTTGTCATCTTTGCACCTCAGATTAGGGAAAACATAATGACATTATGTCAAAGAGTGTGTGCCATATAAACACATATGAAGTAATTATGCTACTATTCTAAAATTAGAATCTTTAATAGTTTTGTTTGAGGAGGAGCGGATAGCTAAACGACGCATTCCTCGATCAAAATTCATAAGAGAAGAACCATGATCAACAAATAAATAAGAGATAACTAGAAATAAAGGTTGTGATTTTTTTAATTGAAACTTATGCTATTTTAACACAATTTAATTTTCAAGTCTCATAGACTGCTTTATTTCATAATAATTATTTGTTTCGAGAACCTCGTAGAATGAGCCATCCAAGAACCGTGGATATTAAGAAAGGATGGTATCCATTCCAAACACACAGACTTTGAAAAATGCTCAAAGCACAATATAAAAAGCCATCCAAATAGAATCAGGTGCAGGTGCTGGCTGTTGGACGTGAAAGTTCAGAAGAACACCAAAGAAAAAATTGTTAATTTGGTTGATCTGCACACTACAGCAAAAAGGAGATGGTGTCCGAACCTCTGTGATTTCATATGTTGGCGTCTTCCTCATTTTTCTTTTGAACTCCTCTTTTCTTTATCTGGAGAGACCAGAACTCATAATAGGTTTTGGGGTTTCTAAATCAGTAGATAATACGCGAAAACAAAAATCAAAATAGTCAAGCGACATGGGTTGTGGTCATTCTGGAGAAAGAGATGTTGATGGGGATCCACAGCCAAAGAAGAAAGGCCTTTGCAAGAAGAGGCCTAAGAATCTCATTATCTTTGTGCTAGGTAATGTCTCTTCAAATCCCTACTCAATTCAATTCATTCTTCATAGACTCATAAGTTTTCTGCTTTGTTGCGGTTCCGGAAAAATCCCAGGAATAGTAGTTTGGTGGGGGAGTGGGTGAGGGAATGAACGGTCAGATGCAGTGAAAGTTATGTTTTGGTTTGATAGCAGTATGGGTTACACAAATTATTCATGAAGGTAGTCTTATGACATGTCTGTTGTAAGGGGCCTAAACAATTTGCCAATTTGGTTATGGGCAACGGTGGGTTGCAGGCAGTTTGTAGGTTATAAGATCTATTGACAGTCTGTCTTTTAGTAATAATATTGGGTAATAGTACTGAAAATTGAGTGAGTCCCTTCAGATTTGTTCTTCTCCTTGATTGGTTTGTTCTTTTGGATGCTCAGTAGAGAGAGCGCCTTTTGGTAGGATAAAGCTTTTTCTGAGTACACAAGGGTGAGACTCATGGAATTTTACCATTTGCATGGCAGTGGTAATTCCTTCTGTAATTAGTTCCAATCCCCATGTCACTGTGGTTCCCTGGTCTAACCCTCTTACTAGGTACACACAGGTTGAGACAATTCGGCTTCTATGGTTTGCAGGGCTGGGGCAGTACCTTCTGCAATCAGGGGCAATTCCCATGCCAGTTTGATTGATTAACCTCCAACAGACTATTGTGCGTCCCCTGCCATAGCATAGATTAGCTTTCGATCCTAGAGCCCTGACCCTTATTAGCTCAGTATCAAAACCTTCTGGCTTTTGCAATTATATTCTTGTGTGTTTGTGGACGAGACTAGGTATTCAATCCCAGAATGACACGTTTTGAGAGAAAAATGTCTGCAATATACGGCTACATTAAAAGGTTTACATTATTTATATCCAACTCAACCTGTGATGGAGACGCCTTCTCAAAACAGAGTTGTTTTTATCAACTGGATTTATTTGATAGAATTAGTATATACATCCTGTAGTGTCTCTCTCTCCATTACGCCCTTATAATATATATTTGTAATTTAGGGTTCATGCTTGGTTACCCCATTATAACCTATATATTCCGTTCAAGTTTTAAACCAAAGATGGGGTGGCTCTGAACTTCTGAAGACAGTTGCTTAACCTCCTGAATCGATCAAATTTGCATATACTCGTGCATGAGCCCCTCTCTTTTGCTGCCTCGTTTATATACTCATGTGGGAACCAATTTTATGTTCAAGGCTCCTGTTTTTAAGCTTTTAAGATTTTCGAGGGCTTATGTTTTTGGAGCAGGGTCAAAATTGACGTTTACATTCTGAATCTCCAAATCTATTCTGGCATTGAGTATCTGATCATATATGGATTGTCAAAGTATGTCTCCTATTCTTTTACAACCTTAAGTATATTCTTCAATAAGGTCCAAGGCTACAAATTTAAGTCATCTCTTTTCTTGGGCCCATTGTAGCCAAAGTATAGTTATCTATCCATATCTATAGAATCTACGAAAAAATAGAAGTCATTGATGATTTCTGTAAATATTTTGATGATAATATTGAATTTTCATAGTACATCCAATCGAAATACTCTTCTTATGCTCCTATGGGAAATGGGCCTTCTAGGACTTGGTTTAGCAAGATTAAGGGTTTTTCCCTCTGCTGCAGGTGGTCCAGGCTCTGGGAAGGGTACACAATGTGAGAAAATTGTCAAAGATTACGGATTTGTTCACCTTTCACTAGGAGATTTATTGCGGGAAGAAGTTAGCAAAGATTCTGATATAGGAAAGCAGGCAAAGACTTGCATGGCAGAAGGGAGACTTGTTCCAGTTGAAACATCATTGGAGTTGTTAAAGAATGCAATGGAGAAGTCTACAAACAAGAAGTTTCTGATTGATGGCTTCCCACGTTCTGTGGACCAAGCTAAAGCATTTGAGGACAAGGTACAGCTCTGTCTTCTCAATTCTAAGCAAGTTATAACCAGAGTAAGGCTTCTTATAGTCGATCTGTATATCAGTTAAAATTACATCGACTAGATTGAAATGACAAAATACTCTTTCTGGAGATTGCTCATCATCAACTTCCATAAGAAAGCAAAGATTTTAGTTCATTCGGTTTGAATTAATGTCATAAACTACAAAAGATCTAAAATGCTTAGATTTCAGTCATTTGTGGTTCAAGTTAGGCTAATAAAACTATTGTGTCTATCAAGATTTGGAGAGTAGTTCGCAGTTGGAGAACAAATGGTTTGTGAACTCCCTTGTAGAAGAGAGGCCTCAAAAGTAATTTTCAAGTGGAATTTGGAGATCAGTACAGCAATGAGATTCATTAACCAAAAAACCAAAAAATAGATGTTAGAAGTAGTTTTAAGGATCATATTCCACATTGTTACATGTAGAATTCAGCTTGCATGCAATGAGGTAACAATAAATTTGATCTTCTTCCACATTGTTTCATGTAGATTTCAGCTTGCATGCAATGAAATAACAATAAATTTCATTTTGTTCGACATTTTTTCCTGTAGATTTCAGCAGATTTCAGCTTGCACACAGTGAGGTAACAATAACATTTTAAATTTTGAAAACAGTACAGCACTAAGAACAAAAAAATGTGAGAAGTAGCTGAAGGATCTTGTTGCTTGCATGCAATAGTGTACCATCAAAATCTGTAAACTTTAGAGATTAGTCTTAAACAACCCAAAATAATGTTGGATATGTACTATCATACATAGTGCCTGGGGAATATGAGGGGTTATGTGTTGGCAGGAATTTTTTTAGGCTATTATAGCTAATTTTTCAGCCCATGGTTTACACCTATTGTATTGTAATATTATTTAGTAGTTTTTTTTTTGCAGTGAGATGTTTATAAATATTTATATATTGATTTAGATTAAGAATAAGCAAGAAATATTTTATTGTATTGTGAACTGTGGAATGACCTGCGGAGTTAATACAGTGGGTATTGTATTTGCTATTTAAAAAAAAATTCTGCAAATATTATATTATGATGTGTCATTATTTTATTTTCATTACATTTTTAAAAATCATTGTTTCTTCAATTTATTAGTATTGTTTTTTTTTAAAAGATGTGAAAAAGTAATTTTAAGGATTTTTTTTATATTGTTTCAAGTAAATTTTAACTTTATATAATGAGATAGTAGAGAAAATATATAGGAATGAAATAATTTATATAATTAATAATTGGTTTTAAATTTTTTTTAGTTTGAAGTATTTGGATTTGATTGTGAATGTTTTTAATCAATATTTTGGATCACATTCCATTATTCATCATCAAGATTTATTTCTTCTTGCTGTCTACATTTTGATGATGGATCATGGAGTGTTATCTAAAATGTTGATGGGAAAATGCTTACACAGTCAAATCCAGAAACTTAAGCTAATATCATGAGTTGTAGAAATTTTTTGTCTCTAATTTGTTTTTCCTTGCTCAAATGAAAATTAAGATTATTGATTTTTTTGACATATGAATAAATTTTAATCTATATTTTTATATGTCCATTGAAACTATGTTTCACAATATTCAGAATTTCAGATTGAAATAACTGAACCTAACTTGAAAGCATTTGCTATTGCACCATTAACACCTTAGATATATTGATAAATTAGTAATTATATCTTTCAATATAACAAATTTTAAATGTCAAATCTATATATTAACTAATAATATTGTTTTACTTTTTTATCATAATTTAAAAATAAAATAAAATAATAAGTTATGGTTTCAAAAAACAATATTTAATAAATAGGCAAAAATCATTGTATAAAAGCATACTACTTTTATTCTGTAAAAGCTATTTGGTGACAGGTATACTATATAATGGGGGGAATCGTCATGCTACTTTTACTGCAAAGTTTCTTCTAAAGAAATTTGATGGAATGTGCAGATTTGCAGCCCCAATATGGTATTATATCTGGAATGTAGCTTTGAAACTATGGAGAAGAGACTTTTAGAGCGAGGAGCAACATCCGGTCGAATTGATGATAACATGGAGATAATTAAAAAGAGATTCAAAACTTTTGAGGAGGAGACCATACCTGTCACCAAATACTATGAAAATTCAGGGAGGGGCGTTCTAGTGAAGGTAAGCATCCTCATTTACTAGTTTTCTTTTCATAATTATGTAAATGCTTTTTAAGTTGATCATGAGAAATAAAGTAGAGCTTAAGTTTGTAAGGGAAAACATGTCTCTTATATGAAATATTTAGGCTAATTAAATATTTTAATCTATCATACAATTCATTTAAATATTGAATTAAATATGAAAATTGAATGAAATTAATTGTGACATTTTGTTGGATTTTGAAGGCGGGAAAATGGTATAGAATGTGTTAGGAATCAAATAATCAAAATTTTAGATTTTTAGGGCTTGTTTAGATGACTATTTTAGATTATGCAAATTGACTGTGTTTTGTCTTGGTTCAAATACACACCTATACAATTGATCTTTGCAACCATGGAAATGATCTAACGCATAGACCTAAACTACACCCACAAGAATGAATCAAGAATAATTGGTTTTCTTAGAATTCACTTGCCTCAATAGTTTAATATCTAAATTTTAATAAGGACTGGTAATGTTTACAAACATTTTTGGGGAATTCGATGAATCACTAGGGCCATGTTCTCCTTAGGTAGACCCTTGGTTGGACTAATTCAATAGTTTTGGAATAAGGATCAAGGACAACAAATAAACACTAAATGGACCTAGGATGATACATGTTGATGTAATGCTACTATAATGCTCTTCAATGAATCCTAGGTTGTCCATAATGATGTCCACATTATCTAAAATGAATGAATAAATTTTTCTAAATACAACATTGGACACAAATCAACACAATTATGTGCTAGGTTGGCTAACAATGGCTACTAGAAGAAAGTCAACACGATTTTATTTGAATTTGAATTTTTGAAAGTTCAAGGTTTAGATTCACAACTGCTAAAATGACCTAGGTCAAGTGAGTGCCCACATATTTGATCTAGGGTGATGAATAATGGATATAGGGATCAAGATCCATCTTTGGGGTTTAATGATGATGTGATCAAGATGCAGTGATGCAACGAGTCAAATTCTCAACTTGTAGACTTAGTCCTTACATTAAGGACACCAATTAAAGTGAGCCCAAAATATAAGGGAAAATGACATGGGTATGCAATTTTCACCATTACAAAGTTTTACATTAACTATACACCCAAAAATGATATAAAACAATGAATAGAAACCAAACCTAAATTAAGAGTTGTAGACTATGATCAATGATTGGAATCTGACTTCTCAAATTGAATAAATTGTATATGAATTACTTCATATCCACCCATAAGTTCTACTCTAAGTTCCTAGATAAGGCCATGTCCATGGTTTGGTCCTCTTAGTGTTATTTAGTCCTAGTGGCATAATTTACTCCTTATCTCTCATGCTCTTCAATACTATTATGAAACATTTGTAATCAAGTGTACATGAAATAATTTAAACCTTTAGCTAGCACCATGTACATGCAAGTAACACAAATCTATACTAGAAAAAGTGCGTGTGTAAAACATCAATCTAGTGAGTTCAAGTTAGGGGTTTATAACATATGTGCATCATAAAGAGCATACAGCTAACAAGGGAAGGGAGACACAACATTAAAAATGATAGCATCTTAGAAATATGCGATCATTGCCAACCAAATCATTAGATGTCTCATCGTGATGGATCACACATAATGAAATATTATAATCATTAAATAATTTTTATGCATCGATCATAAGTGAAAACATTGAAGGATCTCTATTATATAGAGAAAATTTATGATTGGAATACAAGATTGGTGATTAAAAAACAATGGATTTAATAATCAATAATTGGAAGAAGCTAAAACCCTAAGTTAGAGCACTAGTTGGGATAAAAATGTTAGGGTTCACCAAAATGTAGGGAAATAAAGTAACCTTGCCATCATTTAAGTCTAATAAAATGATATAAAATAATAAATAACAATTACACCTAAGTTAAGAACTAAGACTATAAATGAAATTGGAAGTGAAATGGTTAGAGTAGCCTAGCTCTAGTTTGTTGCTCTTATGTAGTTAATGGTCGATTTTCTAATGTAGACTATGATTGATGATTAAAATTCAACTTTTAAAATTGAATTAGTGATACAAGAGAATCTACCCCATTTAGGATGATATTTTAGGTGCATAAAAGGTGGCAAATAGGGGGATTTTAAAGCCTCAAAGAATGTCATAGATGGTAGTAGTGTAAACACTATGGCAATGTGCAAACTAAAAGCATTTACAGTGTTGGGTGTGCAAGGGTCCACATAAGGACAAGGACATCACTTTAAAGGTGGTCCTAATGAATCAACACACCTAAAGAATTCTCCAAGGTTGTGCATATGAGAGTTGTAATAGTGTGTAGTGGAAGGAATTACACATGTACTAAAATGAATAAGAAGGAAGTCCTATTGGGATAAAAGATCCATGCAAAAGTATGTGGTGTATAGATAAGGGAGTTGGCATAGGAGATAAAATGACTTTGGCTTTGTACAATGACAAGAATATTTTGATAGTTAATGAAAGTCTAGGATTTATGAAAGGTAGAGAAAAGTTCTATACACTTGAGTACAATCAAGGTCAGTGATACTACTCGTGTGTTAGTTGTAGAGATTCTTGGTAGATGAGTACTCTCACAATTAGTTGGTTGGTGTTCAAAGTATAACAAATACATGACCTAGGAAAGCTAAATTAACATCTTTGATAAAAAGAGGTTTTAGTATAACACCTATGATAGTAGGGAGTAAAATCAACAACATAAGCTAAGTGGGTAGTGAAGTACCTATGACATATGGAAGTGGAAGCATTGAGGGAGTTGACAGGGAAGTGAACTTGAGGCCAATGATTGGAGAGTAAGCATTGTCTATGTTAAAATGATAATGTTTGCATCATAGGTCAAAATATTGGACTTGACAAAAAAACAAGCCTAAAATTTGACTCCAACTCGTGACCTAGGAAAAACTCAACAAAATTTTTAAACATTAAAACACATAAGTTTATAAAATAATCTTTTAAAATGGACATAAAACTTATAATGTTGCTAGAATTGCTCTAGATGTTTTGTTTGTGATACTCCTATAAAGGCTTTGATTTTGCAAGTTTATTGTAAATATTAACTATTGAATATTAATTGAGTTTCTTTGGAGTGAATTTTTTTTCTCCCAAAATGGGTTTCCCCATGTAAAACCATTATGTTATGGTATATTTCTTTTGTGTTTATTTTCCTATAACTGTATGATTAATTTTATTTTTTGCACATATCTCCTCTCATAGATTAGTGTAGGAAGTGTATTCTACACCTAGATACTTATTTTCAAAAAAATCCCCACCATTAGCATCAAAATTTATATCTATTTAGCAAACATTTCTTGAGCAGTTAAATAAATTGAATTTCTTTGACTATGTCTTGTGTAAGTTATTCAAACAACCCTTTTAATGAAAACATAAGAAACTTGATTAATCATCTTTCTTATTTCTCGTTAACAAATAATTGCAATGAAATTGAGATTTTGAGGTGTTTGTGTGACCTCTTGTTCCTTACAAAACATTGACATACTTGTGTAATAGTAGGCTCTTCTTTAACAAAAAAATCCTCCTCACTCACATATTTGAGAAAAGTAGGCAAAATACGATTAGTTTGTGATGCAGGACATCCCTGGTTGTAAAACAATCATGTATCAACCAAAAACATTTCTTTTCTTGCAGTTCAGTCTGTAGTTGTCTCAGCAGTTTCTTCCACATTTTACTGTTGTATCATTTCTTAGCTCGGAGAGTAGGATATTGCTTCTACATGAGGTCATCTAAAATATATACATATTTCAGGAGATTTGCATTCGTTAATAGAAAGTTATCGCTCTTAGAGTTTCACTATCAATTCGTAAATAGAGCATTTAGGGCCCAATTGGCTCAATTGGCTATGCGGACCTTTTTCAGAACGTGTGAAGCTAAATGGAACATCATTCAGGCATTTTAGGTCCAAGGGGAACTTTCTTGGAGATCCGCAATTCATTTCATTTATTGAGGGGGTTATCTTTTCATTTTTGAGGCCGACCTACACGTTTGATCTTTCATTGGGTTTGTAAGCCCCTGAGGCCAACACATATCATAATTGAAGTTAAAGATTCATATTTGTAATCATTTGGAAATCAGTTAGTTAGAAGTTAATCAGTAGTTCATGAGTTAGAAATTAGACAGTTCAATCCAGTCTTCTAGGCTGTGGAATGTAAGAAGGCATTGTGGCAATTGTAATATCTGTAATGCCCTTGCAGTAGGCCTGCGAGCCCTAGTTATTCTGCATATGAGGCAAATAATGCATGCAAGATTGGAAGTTATTGAATCAATGGTTATTCATGTTTACTGAGCATTTAAGTGTTATTTTCCATTGTGTTGACACTAAGTTGCACGGTTGGACAATCCTTTCTAGACCCTCGATCTGTGACTGCACCAAGTGGTATCAGAGTGATTTTGTGAATCCTACGAAGGCATTCCTTGTGGTGAATAGAGTGTTGACCTGAGGCAGGCTTCATGTGTTTTCAACCGATTACTATGAGGTAGTTGAAACCCTTGTAGCCAGATTGCTGAATTGAGGCAGTTGCATTAGATCCAAGGAGAGAGATGTCGCCAAGGAGAGCACCTGCTATGGCGAATGTTGCCAGAAGAATGGATGAAATGTAGGAAATGATGAGAGCAATGAGACTCTGATTGGATGTTGCAGAAGAAGATAGAAGATGTCTAAACCCTAGACATGTAGATGAAAGTGATGATGTTGAATTAGATCATGTTGCAAATCAAAATGAAGAAACCCTAGAAGAAAAAGAAGAAGATTCAGATCAGGGGAAGATGTTGAAAGATATTTCCAAGATCAGTGGGGGACCTAGAATTGAAATTCAAAATCATGCAGGAAATTTAAACCCAGAGGAATTGATTGATTGGATCAATGATATGGAAGAATACTTTGAATATGAAGAAATTGAAGATCTAGAAAGAGTGAGATTTGTGAAAACTAAGTTAAAAGGACATGCGGCTATATGGTGGAAAGAAGTTCAATTGGATAGAAATAGAAGAGGAAAAGAGTAAATAAAAGAGTGGGAAGGATGGTGACAAAGTTGAAGAATCAATTTATACCTATTGATTATGAGTTTGAATTGTTGAAAAGATTACACAACCTAAGGCAAAAGGAGAGATTTGTGAAGGATTATACTAAAGAATTCTACAAGATGATCATTAGAGCTAAACATAGTGAAGCAAGCAAAGAGAAAGTTGTGTGGTACATCAATGGACTGAGAACAAACATTCAAGAAGAGTTGAGCTTGGTAAAGATGACATCAGTTGAAGAAGCATATACAAATTTGCGTTGAAAGTAGAAGAAAAGTTGAAAAAAGAGTTTGAGCAAAGGTAGAGAAGTGCAAGAGGAAGATTCCATAGGAGTGGATCACAATCCGGAGAAAGAAGACCACATTTAGAGAAAAACAAGGATGTAAAACCCTACCACAATGAAGAGAAGAATAACAATTCATACCGCAGAGGAAAAGAATACAAAAAATTCTACTGCAATGATAGAGGAGGTCATAATTCCTACCACAATGATGGATATAGGAGAGATGAGGGAAGATCTGAGAAGAGACCATTCAAAGGAACCTGTTTCAAGTGTGGAGGTGAAGGACATAGAGCATTTGAATATCATTAGGGAAGTATTGGTAAGAGAACTGAGAATACTGGAAGAATAACTTATGTGGATGAAGAACCTGTTGGATCCCCTAATTTAGTTGGGAAACCATAGAAAGGCAAGTCATTAGTAATGAGGAGGGCTTTGATGCATGAAGAGTTGATTGAGGAACCACCGCAAAGGAAGAATTTGTTCAGAACAAGGTGTAAATCCAAAGGAAAGGTATGTAAAGTTAGCATTGATAGTGGTAGCACAAATAATCTAATTTTGGAAGAGATGGTAACCGAGTTGGATTTGAGGAGATTGAGACATTGAAAGCTCTATAAGATAGAATAGATTCAGGATGAACATAAGGTCTTGGTGAATGAGCAGTGTTTGGTGAAATTTCATATAGGATCATACAAGGATGGAGTGTTGTGTGATATTATGCCTATGGATGCATGCCATTTACTGTCAGGAAGACCATGGCAATATGATGTGAAATAAATTCATGATGGAAGAAGGAATACCTACACTATGACTTCAAATGGCAAGAGAACTATATTGATGCCTTTTGGAGAAGAGGACAAAAGTGAAGTTTGTATTATTGCCAGACTATGTTTGGTAGATGGAAGGAAGTTTCTGGAAGGATTGAGGCATGAAAACATGTGTTTTGGATTGATTCCAAAGAAGTGCAGTTGTTTGAAGATAGAGAATTCTACCGCAAATGATGAAGATTTGTTGCAGATAGAAGTAGAAGAACTATTGGTAGAATATCAAGAAACCATATCAGAGAATGTACTAGATGGTTTACCACCGGTCTGGAGCATCAGTCATCATATAGATCCAATACTTGGAGCAAGTTTTTCTAACAAAGCAACACATAAGATGACACCTGTAGAAAATGTAGAGCCGAATAGACAAATACAAGAGTTGTTGACGAAAGGATTGATCAGAGAGAGCTTAAGCCCATGTGTGGTACTTACTGTATTGGCACCAAAGAAATATGGAGAGTGGAGAATGTGTTTAGACTCAAGAATAATCAATAGGATCATAGTCAAGTATAGATTTCTGTTGCCAAGGATGGATGACATTATGGAATGTTTGAGTGGAGAAAAGTATTTCACAAAGATTGACCTAAAGAGTGGATATCATCAAATCAAAATCAAAGAAGGAGATGAATGAAAGACCACATTTAAGCCTAATGAAGGATTGCATGAGTGGTTAGTGATTCCTTTTGGATTGACCAATGCACCTAGCACTTTCATGAGGTTGATGAACAAAGTAATGAAGCAATTCTTGGGTAAGTTTGTCATTGTTTATTTGGATGGTATTCTAATTTTTAGTAAGACTAGAGAATAAAATTTGTGGCACATCAGACAAGTATTACAAAGGCCGAGGGAAGAGAAGTTGCGGATAAACATCAATAAGTGTAGCTTTATGAAGACATAGCTGGTGTACTTGGGTTTTGTCATTTTTGCTGAAGGATTGAAGATGGACCCTAAGAAAGAGCAATTGTTGAGTGGCTTACACTTGTGAACATTGGAGAAGTAAGATCATTCCATGGATTGGAAAGTTTCTATCAGAATGCATCAGGAGCTTTAGTAGCATTTGCACACCCATGACAAAAACAATGAGAGAAGATAGGAAATACTTTAAGTGGACATCTGGGGCATCAAGAAGCTTTAAATTGTTGAAGCAAAAGGTGACAGAGCAAGCGGTGTTAGCATTGCCTGATTTTGATAAAGTGTTTCAAGTTGATTGTGATGCCAATGGAAATGCAATAGGAGCAGTGTTGAGTCATGAAGGAAGACCCATAGCTTATTTCAGTGAGAAGTTGAATGATGCCAAAAGGAGATATTTAGTTTATGATTAGGAGTTCTATGCCATAGTTCAAGCCTTGAAGAACTGGAGACATTATTTGCTACCTAAAGATTTTGTGTTGTACACTTGTTGGTTGACATATTTTTCCTTTAAATAATTAACTCAAAATGATTCTATATTTCCCAAAGAAGGACTAATCGATCAACAATAGTTAGAGAGATCACCATTGCATTGGTGATCATCCTCTGAATTTTAATTGAGGTACAACTCCCTCTTCTGATACAAATTTTGGATTTTTAAATATAATGAAAGCGGGGAATGCTTTTAACTAGAAAGCAGGAAAATAAAACTAACATCTATCCATATCCATGAAAATAGATGCGATAGGAATTGCTTTAAAACTAAAGAAAACTTTAATGTTTGAAATTGGCCTGGCAAATAATCAATATCATAGCTCACATACTAGATTATTAAGAGCTTGTTGACACGACTCATTTGCAACTTAATATTCACTGTAAATAAATGAATAAAACACCACAAAACATCACATCTCCAAAGGGAAGGAATATTCAAATGGTTAATCTAAGCTCACAAACTTATTCATAAACATTAGCTTTCTATCCACAAATCCATTGCACACAAACAACAAACATTCACAACGAAATATCAAACTGCAAAATTGATCCTTCGATTATGATCGATTCTTACTCATGCATCATAGTGCAAGGGGGATCAAAGTTTTGGACACTTGCAATGTCAAAATAAACATATTTGAAACAACACCTTAGCCTAATAGTTCAAATTTCTTGAAAAGAATGGTAACCACTGCTCCATCGAATAAACAATTAACGAAAAAATCAAGTGATTCCTGCCTGATTATGACGATATAATCATTAATGACTATTTTGAGGGGTGGTTGTGATTGCATTACTATTTCCGATTGATAGGACAAGGAAAATGAACCATCACTTGATGTGAGTAGGTCCCATGGCACATACCCGTGCGCAACATCTGCCACTTCTCATTCCTAGTGGCTATTAGTGTGTCACTTAAGATTACTTCCATGCATGTTCCTTAAATGTAAAAGATATCATCAATCCAGCTTACTAAATTTCCATCACATCACATTGTTGAGTTCTTTAAGCTCCCAACAATTTGAATGTACTTAGGCATTAATTGTCCTCAAGTGGATTCCACTAACTTTCCTTTGCCATTCTATAAATCAACTTCATCACTTCTCATTCGCACAATGCTAGTTTTAGTTTCAAGTATGTCAAGCACTTCGAGCGATGGAGCTTTTGAAGCAAGGAGTGACTTCCTAGTCATTGAGGGTGTTGAGTGTAGTGCTGTGTGTAGGTTGGTTGGATACCAACTTAGAGAGATCTTCCTCATTCGTAGTGATGTGGAGGAGGTGATCAGGAAGATTATTGGCGAGCACTTCATGTCTTAGGTGCACGTCCATAACTCTGTTCTCCTTGAGCGTTTCCTTTATAATATCATGCGTGCCTCTGGGAGCTTTGAATGGGGAATCCATGCTATTGAGCATCTAGTGAGGCCAAGGTATCAATCGTGTGTCGAAAATGGCTTAAGAGGTCTATATATGCATCCACATGTGGGTTTAGTTGGTGATGCAATTTGCATTGCGAAATGAGTGAGTTGGACAAGTAGTCACCCTTTTACATTCTAGAATTGAGCGCAACAAGAAGGAGACCTTTTCCCACTTTGTGGAGTTTAATGAAAACCTCTTTTCCCTTGCATAGATTGAGCGTATGTAAGAAATCTTTGAGGCAATTAGGGTCCTCATTTTCACTCTCTGCGTTTAAAACTCCTTGTGATGAAAAATCCTTCCTTTTTTGTGATGTAACACAAAACACACACACACACACACATATCTTTTTGGCGTTTGAACTGGTCTGTGTAATGTGGGTGTTCTTGCAATCTTTTGTTATACTTCATGTTCATATTTTCTTGTAATAAGCTCTTTCATTTTTTAGGCTCACAATGAATGAATTTGGTATTTATGGATATATCTCTTCGTGTAACTTTTATTTCTGCAAGCATCTTTTCTTTTTGCAAATACATCTATGTCAATGAAGCATTACTCGAATCTAAATGCATTGGTTATCGGTTTTTGAGTAGGGTTTTTAAAATAACTTTGGAGTTCACATTGGTTATGAAAACCTATTTATACTCTGCCACATTGTAACAACCCCTTATGTACTTAAATATGCTTATCACCCCTTTTTGCCTTTGTAGGTTCAACGTTTAGGAAGGTGACCATCCTTAGCTTTAAGAGCAATGACGAGAATAGTGAAGTTTTGGGAACCCTGTTGAGAATCAACAAAGGTTTCCAAATTCACAATAATCTGCCAAGTTCGCTTACTATCCATATTTGCATGCTTGGATTCACTTAATCGACCATAAAGATATTTCGATAATTGAGGGCTGATTGACAACCACTGAAAAAGACCAACAAAAAAGATCTTAAGTCAAGTTCTTAGAAGCATCGGGTGGGGGAGAAGTTATAAAACTCTATTAGCTTCTGATATTGGTTTGCAAACTAAACAAAAAGGCCAATAAGATAAAACTTTTGATTTTTAAACTAAGTAGAGGGTGTGTTTGTTTTCTTTAATTTGAAGGGGACGCCTAAAGTGATGGTAACAACACTGATCATCAAGCCTTGCAGTATTTGAACAGTGAGGGTAAGTTGAACTAGAGACATATGAGATGAGTTGAGTTCTTACAAAGTTATACATTTGTGTTGAAGCATAGGAGTGGCAAGTCAAACAAAGTTGCATGAATTTATTGACAAGAATGAACATAGAAGTACTAGGTTTTAAAGAACTAAAACAAATGTATGAGGATTCAATTTAGATTTCGTTGAAGCTTGGAGAGCATGTAAGGAACCAATAGTAATAGACATAAGTCAATGGTTGGATTATTTCATTCAGGAAGATATGTTGTTCAAAGGAAATCAATTGTGTATTCTAATGAGTTCAATGAGGTATAATCTGATTAAGGAGAAGCATAGTGGAGGACTAGTAGGACATTTTGCAATGGATAAGACAATAGTTGTGGTGAATGAACACTATTTTTGGCTGCATATATAAGGATGTCAGGAAGTATGTTCAAAATTGTAGAATTTGTCAAGTCGCAAAAGGGAGTAGTTAGAATACTGGATTGTATAAATCTTTGACAGTACCAGAGATACCTTGGGAAGATATAAGCATGGATTTCATATTGGGATTATCAAGAACACAAAGAGGGTATGATTCTACAATGGTAGTAGTGGAAAATTTTTCTAAGATGACACATTTCATTCCTTGCAGGAAGATTAGTAATGTTGTGCAAGTTGTTGACTTATTTTTGAAGGAGATTGTGAAATTGCATGGATTACCAAAGAGTATAGTTTTAGACAGAGACACTAAGTTCATTGGATACTTTTTGAGGACATTGTGGAAAAAGATGAAGACAGACTTGAAGTTCAATTCAACATATCACCTGCAAACAGATGGACAAAGGAAGGTAGTAAACAGGAGTTTGGATAACTTATTGAGATGTTTGGTTGGAGATGTATAGGAGTGAATTTGCACCTCCTATGTAAATTCCCCTTTTGCATCCCTCCACCTTAGAAAATCAAACTCGAAGGAAAAAATCCACATCATCCACCTGCCTTCCATCCACTTATCATTTGTCCTATGTGTCAGTGGGGGAATATTTTTCAGGGACGTGAGTGCGGTGGGCGGACTGCACAGTGTACTGCCATCCCTAACAGATTCTTGCCTCTGGTGTTCGCAGGGATGTTACACTCTCCATTGGGCATGAAGCGTAACGCATTTGTGTCGACCAACCGACCCGAAAACGACTCCTCTCCCATTTTGGTCTTGAAATGGCTATCTTGCTCATTCATTCCATCCTCTAGCTTCTCTTCAACATTCTACTTGATCTCTTGAGCATTTTTTACAACTCCATTGAGCATTGCAACAACTTGTTACTCCATCAACCTCATCCTTGTACGTGTTGTGCTACCATAAAAGTTGCGAGTTTGGAGTCTTGCAAGACCTCTCTTCGTCACTACTGCGGCCATGTTGACTTGACTAAGCTCGTTGTCTTGCATTCTCCCTTCATTGGCCTTGAGTGCCTCTAGGTGGAGGTCGTATTGCATCACTTTCTCTTTCTCATTGTGGTTTGATAGAGTAGCATTGTATCTTTTGTAGTGTTTAGTACCTTCCTTTCTTCTTTCCTTTATCACATTTTCTACTTCATGGCTTTTCTGGCTGTCCATGGAGGTGGAAACACCAAAGCAGGGGTTTGACTGAGGCAAACCCCTATACAGCCTGACATTTTCCCCTCTCTCGCTTGTGTGTAGGTGAACATGTGCGTGGAGCTTTCTAGAGAACTGGAGCTTTAGTGAGTTGATATTCATCACCCTTGTCTTCATCTACCTTCTTTATCATTTATGTAGCTATTTCTCTTATTTCATCATTTTATTTATTTTTTTATAATTAACCAACTAGATAATTAGTAGGTTTTTCTGCTTTCCATACTGTATTTCATGTTTTTTGGTCATATGGATTCCAGCACCCCAGAGAGATGCCAGCACACCATGCTGTCATCCCAAACCTGCGCTGCCATCCTCAGACAAAGAGCTATCTAAGGTATAGTTTGGACTCTAGAAAACTGGCTCGTCTAGCCTCATTTAGACTTTCAAATCTGTAGAGTGGTAGAAGCACTTGAGAGTGCTCTTCATTCTCGATTCTTGTCCCAAACACCCAGTAGCTTGAGGTAAGATAGGGCAGCGCTTTGCTCTCAGCTCTTCGTGACTTGGAGCCTTGGTGTGGTTGGTTCCCCTACCATACATTTTTGGTGAACCCGACGTGAACCATTATGGTTCTATTTGGCGGTATTGAAGGGTCCTTTCCTCGTATCCTAGGAGTGTTGTAGGTGTGAGTGTTGTGAGGCGTTTCGCCTTACAACCAACTTGTGACCCCTAGAGGTGTAGTTAGAAAGCGTAGTTAGAAGGTTCCATAAGCGTCATAGAACGAAACCTTAATCGGGTCACTGTCCAATTGCGAAACCTTTGGGGGCTTTGTGAAAGTGCTGTCTAGTGTATGCAATGACCTCCTTTCTACATCTACCTATCCCTTCTATGCAACTTGCAAGTAGTTCCCTTGATATAACTTTCACCTTGCAGGACCTGTCAATGGGTTATAATAGAGAGCCATCTCCTCTTTACATCCCTACACGAATCAACATGAACATTATAATAGGTGTTCTTGTTGACTTGACGTGTTTGGTAAATGTGATTACTGAGGAGATTATGTTGATCAATTTCTTGCACAAAGATGGGTACGACGCATCTGAGAGTACCATCCATACACATAACAAAATTTTCGTACCTCCCCTTGGTAGCATCACCTTGTCAGTCCTTGTTGGACCTAAGTTAGTAAACTTGCTCTTTGAAAATTCACCGCTAGCAATTTACTGAGGGAAAATTCCAATTCATCGCCTATAAACCACAAGGAATGCAGTTCCCTCGATCATGCATAAGTTTTTTAAATTTATCCATGAGGGTTCAGTGCATGTAATCCATGACACCGGCTATAAATCACCGGTTGTGCGTGGAAGCTATTCTCTAGATCACTTTTGGCTTGCATCCGTTGGTTCGCTTCTGCTAAGGACAAATCACTTGTACTAAACCTATGAGAAGTATGAGAAAGGGCGCTTAACGCCAAAAGTAAGATACCCTCCATCTTCTTATGCCATTTCAGATAGGGATGTTTGAAATTTGACAGTGATGCCACCCTGGCTCAGAGAAGGGAATAAGGGAAGCGATATCGAGGGTCTTCTTCTTCTTCTTCTTCCGTTGTCCAACCTGTTGCTTCCGCTCGCCCTGCTTTGACGTCATTGAATTTCACTCCTAAGTGATTAATAGAGAATCCAATGGTGCCCACTTGGCGAAAGCTCAAGTGTCCAGAGTTCGAACTTCCTGTTCTACCTACAATACCTAGGCCCATTCGATATGGTAGAAGGAAGGGTCCTCATGGGGAGTCCTCTATGTCTCGACCTCTATGGCCTCCTATCGCTCCTGCTCCTAAGGCAGTGAATGGGAAGAGGCCCACCGTCGAGGCATTAGAGCTGACTCTCCCCATCTTTGTTCCAACCTCCTCTTAGTCTCTCCCTCTTGCTCCCATCTAGAAGTCACTCCCTTCACCGAAAACGGTTGTGATGGACACTCTGATGGCCGAGCATAAGGTTTTTGTCCCATCTCAACTTCCGGTATCTAGCTCCCGGAGTCGCAAAAACCGCTTTGTGCGTGACCGCAAGCATCGACAAAAGGCTCTAGTGGTTGAGCAAGCTGCTCTGGAGAGGAAGAGGAGTCGATTGCCCCTGTTGTAGGGCTTGCTGTTGTGTGCTCCTCTCTCGTCCCCTTTGCTTCAGTTCAGTCAGCCTCAGTGTTGCCTTCGACTCCTGTTGCGAGCCTAAATACCCTTGACCCTAAAAAGGTCCAAGTGTTTGTTGCTCCTTTGGTTGAGCCCTCTCTCTTGATGTCCCTTCCGGACATCCCACCATTCCCTAAGCCCGTGGACATGTCAAACACCTCGGTGGTGTCCGCCGCAGTCTTCTCCTCCTCCTCTACACATTCTGCCTCGTCCATGGGGGTCTCGCACCCTTTGACGAAGTGAACATTGGAGAATGGCCCCGCTAGAAATGGGGGTCGAAAGAGGAGTCCACCCTCTTCAAATGGTGGTTCTGCATTATCGTGCGTTGTCCTTGTGACAGAAGAGGCTCCGACATCCCTTGAGTTCGTCACTACTCCCGAGTCACTTGGTGAGCCTAGCAGTGAATCTTGGGCGCTACCTCCCTCATCCGTTGAGGTAACACATGACACTTTGGTGAAGTGCATGTTTAACTCTTTGGATGAGGTCTCGACCCTGTCAATGATCTTTGCGAAGTTGCTGACCTTTGCTCCACAGGAACCGAGCAGAGAAGACCTCGCAGGGCCTTCTTCCTTGACTCTTGTTGTGAGAGGGTCGGAGGGTTCCCCTCTTGACATTCCACCCTTGCAGGCTCATCCACCTTCCCTGTATAATGATCTAGATTGGGAGGCCGATGACCTCTTGGTTGATGAGTGTTAGGGGGGCGTGTGCGTGTTGTGTTGTGTTCTCTTGTGCTATCGTTATGTGTTCCTGGATGACCCTTGTCACCCTTGTAGGTGCCGGGATACATGAGTGATTGTGTTTCATAAAACTTCCTCTATTTATGGCATCATTCTTTCTCTGTTATGTGTATTGATTTTCAACAAATTGGGGACGATGCATAGTGTTGGGGGCATTTTGGCTTCCCTTCCATGTTGACCCAATTATTTATTTTTATTTTGTCTTCTCATGCATTCTTCATATGGTTTGATATAGTAGGGGTTTGATGATAGTTCATCTATATACTGTTATTATACTTACATATATTTATGAACAGTTTTGACCCCGAAATATCAAATCGCTCCTGTGCCCCTTGTTTGTGATGTTATTGTTTTTTTTTTATAGTTTTGCCATCTTTATCTCTTCTTTACTTAAGTTGTGATATTGTGGTGCTCATGTGTTGTCCCTCATGTGCGTGACAACATTACCATGGTGACATCCTGCTATGTCTCGTGGGCCACAACATCACCTTTCCATTCTTGCTTTTCCCTCCTTAGGATGTCATGTGCCTCTGTGCTCAACACACACCATCCTAAGGGGGGGCTATTATGTCAACTTTGATTTTCAGAAAATGCATTTGTAGCCAACGAATCTTTTCTCAAAAATCTTTATAATTTTTTTCAAAAATCGCATTCTCAACAAGGACCCCTAGCAGAACGTGTTTCCTTTGTCATGGGTTTGCAAAGAAAAAACTTGAGGAACTTTTCTTCGAGGAGGGAGCAACTTTTCCTGTGGGAAAAGCCTTGACCTTCCCCTTGCGAGGGGGCATTTTCTTTCAAATTCCTTGAAGTGAACATCTTTCGAAAGGACTCCTTGATGTTGAATTGATTAGCGAAAAATGCTATCTCACTTTCAAACAACGCATCCCTTAAGTGGACCCCTTTTCTTTTGAAGGGTTCCCAAGGGACCCCTTTGAAAGCCATTTAATTTTTTGACTATCTGCATGACTGTTTGCTTGTTTGCCTATGTGGCTGCTTTTTGTTTTCTGACATGTTTTATTTGCGGATTAACATGTTGCTTTGCAGGTGTGACTATGAAGCTGCTTTCCAATCCGACTCTTCGGAGTCCCGTTACACTGGGCTTCCTTCAGGAGAGAGTACTTGGGGGGCACCTTCTTTGCAGGTCTGAGGGCTTTTGAAGCGCTTGCATCCTGCAGGATTTGTGCATCGTTGGTTTGCGGACCTTCGATGTACTTTATTCGACTTCGTAGTTCCGTGGAGCTACAAAGTCCTTTTGTTTGAACCTCCTCAGGAGAGAGTACCTGTGGAGTCCTTTGCTTGCCCTGTGCTTTTGAGCTCGCTAGATCACAGTTTGCTTCCTCAACGTTTCAGGTATACATTTATAAATCTTCGATCTACTTTACCGAACACTCATCAATACTCATGCTCGCTAAAGTGGGGGCAAAATGTATAGGAGAAAATTTGTACCTCTTGTGTAAATTCCCCTTTTGCATCCCTCCAAGGCAAAATTCCACATCACCCACTTGCCTTCCATCCACTTGTCATTTGTTTTGTGTTCCGATGGGGGAATATTTGTTGTGGACATGAGCACGACGTGCAAATGTCTGCCCGACGCGCTGCTGTCCTTGACAAATTCTTGCCTCTGGTGTCCACAGGGACATTACACTCTCCATTGGGCATGAAGCATAATGCCTTTGTGTTGACCAACCAACCTGAAAAAGGCTCCTTCTCTCCCATTTTGGTCTTGAAATGTCTATCTTGCTCATTCATTCCATCCTTTAACTTCTCTTCAACATTTTCTTCAACATTCTACTTGATCTCTTGAGCATTTTTTGCAACTCCATTGAGCATTGTAGCTTTAGTTACTCCATCAACCTCATCCTTGTACGTGTTGTGCTACCATAGAAGTTGCGAGTTTGGAGTCTTGTGAGACCTCCCTTCGTCACTACTACGGCCGTGTCGACTTTTCCAAGCTCTTGTCTTGCATTCTCCCTTCATTGGCCTTGAGTACCTTTGGGTGGAGGTGGTATTGCATCACTTTCTCTTTCTCATTGTGGTTTGATAGAGTAGCATTATATCTTTTGTAATGTTTAGTACCTTCCTTTCTTCTTTCCTTTATCGCATTTTCTACTATGTGGCTTTTCTGGCTGTTCGTGGAGGTGGAAACACCAAAGCGGGGGTTTGATTTAGGGAAACCCCTATACAACCCAACATTTTTCCCTCTCTTGCTTGTGTGTAGGTGAACGTGCGCATGGAGCTCGCTGGCGAATTGGAGCTTTAGTGAGTTGATATTCATCACCCTTGTCTTCATCTACTTTCTTTATCATTTACACAACTATTTCTCTTATTTCATCATTTTGTTTATTTCGTTATAATTAACTAGCTAGACAATTAGTAGGTTTTTCTGCTTTCCATACTATATTTCACGCTTTTTGGTCGTACGAACGCCAACGTGCCAGAGAGATGCCAGCACGGTGCGTTGTCGTCCCAGACCTGCGCTGCCGTCCTTGGACAGAGAGCTATTTGAGGTACATTTTGGACTCTAGAAAGTTGACTCGTCTAGCCTCATTTAGACTTTCGGATCTGTAGAGTGGTAGGAGCACTTGAGAGTGCTCTTCATTTTCGATTCTTGTCCCAAACACCTAGTAGCTTGAGGTAAGATAGGGCAGCCCTCTGCTCTTAGTTCTCTGTGACTTGGAGCCTTGGTGTGGTTGGTCCCCCTACCTTATAGGAGATAAGGCAAGAAATTGGGACATAGTTCTACTGCAAGTAGAGTTTGCAACAATAATTCTATAAACTAGAGTACATGAAAGACACCATTTGAGATTGTGATCAGAGTGCATCCTAGAGGGAGTTGCGGAGCTCAAAGACACCAATATGGAGACTAAGAGGAGTGTAGAAGTAGAAGCTTTTGTAGGATTCATGGAAACATTGCATAGTTAGGTTTAGAAACACTTGGAGGACATGAACAATAAGTAGAAGGAGAAGGCGGATGAGAAAAGGGGACATAAGGAATTTGTTGTTGGGGATGAAGTTATGGTATATCTTAGGAAGGAAAGGTTTCCAGTAGGAACATACAATAAGTTGAAGATGAGGAAGATTGGACCAGATAAGATTCTTAGGAAGTTTGATTTAGGAAATGCATATGAAGTGGAGTTACCAGAGGCACTTGGTATATCACCTATTTTCAATGTTGCAGACATCTATGAGTACCGTAAAGGACAATCAAGTGGCAATACCAAAGAAGTTGGTTTGGAGGAGCAATTACCACATCGACCACCAGAGTAGATTGAGTAGATCTTGAATACCAAAATTGGAAGGAGCACTAGGAACAAGCAATACAAGGAGTACTAGGAACAAGAAATACAAGGAGTACTTGGTAAAGTGTAAAGGCAGGCCAATGGATGATTCAACATGGATTTCTCAAGCTGATGTGGACCACTTTGGTTTTCCTCTAGCCCTTAAGTGAGGGACTTGAAATTTTCTTCCAACCTTGAGTGTTTGATGCAGGAGCACCCTTGGTTGTAAAGCAATCTTGTATCAACCAAAAACATTTCTTTTCTTGCAGTTCAGTTTGTAGTTGTCTTAGCAGTTTCTTCCACATTTTATTGTTGTATCATTTCTCAGCTTGTGGAGTAGGATATTGCTGCTACATGAGGTCATCTACAACATATCCATATTTCGGGAGATTCACATTCATTTACAAAAAGTTATCACTCAAAGTTTCACTATCAATTCCCAAACAAAGCATTCATGGCCTAGTTGGCTCAGTTGGTTGTGCAGACCTTTTTTAGAACATGCAAAGCTAAATGGAACTTGATTCAGGCATTTTAGGTCCAAGGGGAACTTTCTTGGAGATTTGAAATTCATTTCAAATTTATTGAAGGGTTATATTTTCATGTATGAGGCTGACCTACACGTTTGATCTTGCATTGGGTTTGTAAGCCCTTGAGGTCGACATGGATCATAATTGAAGCTAAAGATTCATATTTGTAATCATTTGGAAGGCAATTAGTTAGAAGTTAATCAGTAGTTCATGAGTTAGGAATTAGAAAGTTCAATCCAACCTTCTAGGTTGTGGAATGTAATAAGGCATCATGCTAATTGTAATATTTGTAATGCCCTTGCGGTAGGCCTGTGAGAGTTATTCCGCATATGAGGCATATGATGCATGTAAGACTGGAAGTTACTAAATCAATGATTATTCATGTTTTTTGAGCATTTTCTTATGTTATTTTCTAATGTGTTGAATCTAAGCTGCACGGTTGGACAATCCTTTCTAGACCCCCCCCCCCCCCAATCCATGACCGCACCATTTTGGATTATATGATTCTTGATTATGTGAACACATGATAGCTTTCAATGTATGATTATGTAAATTATTTCTTAGCTAGTAAAATCTAACATCATATTAGGTATATCCCCTCATAGAGTTTTTATCAAGTTCATCTTGTAGACATTGAGGAGCACTTGAAGAACCTTGATTTGCATTTGGAACTATCATTAGTTGTTTGAACCTTTGTATTAAAGGACAATTCCTTCCATCATTTTTATTTATTCCATGAAAAACAGGATGTATGCAATACAAAGAAGATGTGTTTTCTACTAGCCTTATTGGAGGAGTAGAACAACAAAACTTATTGTTGTTATAAATATTGAAAGAACTATGTCTCCTTAGAGGTGGTGGATATTGCTGAAGTAGTAGAACATTTAAGGGAAGTTGTTTCTTCGTATTTTCCACATTATTTAGGACTGTTTGCAATAAAGGGTAAGCTAATCAACATATGGTTTGATTGAATCTTCTTGAATTTTTCCATGTGATTATATGACCCTCCAATTCAATTACATATTCATGGGTATTGTTCAATTTAACAATATGAACTATTTTGAGAAAGCAAGAAATATTTGGTGATAGAGCCCCTATGAGTAAATTAAGAGAATATAAAAAATGGCTTTAGGGTAGTAGTGATTATGATGACTACATAATTGAATCTCACAATAGACTTTCTTAGGGTTTCATTATCATCTTTTTTTCACTTAAAATTTTAGGAAACACAATATGACATCTTTAGCTAGTTTAAAGCACATAGGAAATTTGTCACTTATAGTGTTCCAATTGGTCATAGAATTTTCTTGAAGATTATGAAACCAATCTATAGCCGTGTCTGCCAAAGACTCAATGAGTAATTGAATTGTAATGTACTCATGATCAACACTCAAAATTCCACTTCTTGTGAATGTTGAGATATGTTCATCTAAATGTTGACTACCATCACTAAAAAAAAAAGGAAAACCTTTTGGTGCTTTCCAAGGAGGTTCATGATGTTCTTACAAACCCAATGAAGGAATTTGATTACACCATGGTAGTAATGGAGGTGGATAATGTTGTTATTGTCACTAATTTTGTTCTATTGATCACCCATTGTGGATTGAGCTAATTCCTTCTTGAGTGTTGAAAATAATTTTATGAGCTCTAGAATATAAAGAGAAGAAGAATACAACCCATTTATTGAAGGTGATCAATTAAGATATTGAAATATTGATCTTGTGTAATCCATCTATTCTAGAATTGAATGACACAATCAATAAGACTAGTATTCAAACATCACCCCTTAACAAAATCACTAAAATATTACTATCATTTATGCATAATGGTGTAAAGTGTTTTCAAATCACATAAAAATTTCCATGTCTTTACAAATCTATAAAAAGACTTGGGAAAAATTGTTGAAAACACATTTTCAAGTCATCCATTTATGGAGAGCACAAAACTAACCACAAATTACTCTTTTTGTGCTTATCAACATGCTCTCCCAAGTAGGTAAAACCTATTGTGATGTAGAGGAAAAGCTCTTGTTTATAAAGGAATAATTTTTTTATTACAAGGAGACAAACCACTATTGTTTGAGGAAAACACATGGAATAGAATTTTAAGAGGCACACATCTCTTTAAGCAATATCTATGAAAATTAGAAAAATAATCCATATTATAGAATTTAAAGAAATATTGTAAACCAAAATGGTGTCTCCTTTAGGAGACAAGTAAAATTACTTTTACTTATATCTATAGTGCATATATATAATATGATGATGATATTGAATTTTAAGCTCCTTTAAAAAATTTTGGGGTGCATGACTTTGTGCAAGTGTATCAATCAAATATATATTATATTTCAACTTTTTAACTTGATAAAAATGTATTTCTTATATTTCATATTTTTATTGTTATTTTTTCATTCTGAACTCTCATATTGTTTAGTTCATCAAGAGTGTCTTTGAGTGAAATATTTCTTAAAATTGTCTTTAACGTAGTAATCATTTTCATCCTTCATTAATCATTAACTTTTTGAAAGACACATTTACTTATATGCTATATAATGATTAAAATAAATGTTTAGTTCATCAAGAGTGTCTTTGAGTGAAACATTTTTTAAAATTGTCTTCAATGTAGTAATCATTTTCTTCCTTCATTAATCATTTAGCTTTTTGAAAGACACATTTACTTATATGCTATATAATGATTAAAATAAAATTTATGATAGCTTGCAAATTTTTATTAATTTTTCATTTTTGCAGATTTCTAGTGAGAGTGAAGTTGATGTTGTTTATAAAGAAGTGAAGAAGGCTCTTAAAAATATATGATTAGTGGAGATATTCCTTAATTGAGGGATTATACTGTTG
The DNA here is from genome assembly GCA_007258455.2 of Sequoia sempervirens. Taxonomy (NCBI): domain Eukaryota; kingdom Viridiplantae; phylum Streptophyta; class Pinopsida; order Cupressales; family Cupressaceae; genus Sequoia; species Sequoia sempervirens. The sequence goes on along the minus strand of VDFB02154938.1, from coordinate 78,548 downwards.
TGGTTAGTTTTTGCATATAGGATCAATATAAATTTATAAACTTTATTTCATTATTATCTTACTTATTTATATAATTTATTATATTGTTAGCTTATTTAAGAATATCTCATGTGATATCTATAATTGTGTAATTTGATTAAAATGTAGTGAGGTGTCTTTATAGTAAATTTTTAGGTATCTTATGGTACCTTTTGAGGCGTATTCTAGAATGGAACATTGGTAAGTTGTCATTTCTTATTGATTAGACCTAAAATATTTATGGTAATTTTATTAAAAAATATAGACAACTAGAAGTATTTGCATTCTTAATATAATTTCATTTAACCACGCTTTTAGGTGCTCCAATGAGAATGTATAGATCAATGTTCAACCCTTATCTTAGTGTATCCTAATGACTATATTTGAATATATGCTTGCAAAAGTGAAACTTAACTATGATGTGAAACTCTTCATTCTTGATCACTAATCTTGTATTGTTACACAATGAAATGCCTCATTTAAATATTTCTAATTTTTTAATTTTGTTAAGGAATAAATTTCAAAGTCCCACGTACTTGAAATAAAGTGTAAGATAATTTAATAAGAGTGCAAGATTGATCATCAAAAATCTATATGGTGCATCTATATGATGAAGTTAAAGTTGAACCTCCTAAAATGAATAATTACAAGTTAAAAATATGGATATTGATAGTAATTTAGATGGATTTTATGCTATAAGAAATACTTTCCTATAATATTTTTGAGAAATTTTTATGTGCAATTGAGTTTTAACTTTTGCCTTTCTAAAGATTACATAAGAAAACAAGTAAGAAAAAGGGACCAATAGTTGTACATCCTAATATTAGGGATCCACATGTAACCAAGTTGGAGCTATGTAAGTGCATGTAATTATATGTTGAAGGATCTCACAACCTATATACCTCACACTTTTTGCTTGGGGTTTATCCTCTCTCATCGTACAACATTTTAAAGTCAATTTGAGCATTGTATACATATTCACATTTGTTGAAAATATCTCCACCATTAATTGAATAGATAACCATCATGTGCAATAGTTATAGGAGGGATTTCCTTTATATATGTGTGTGATATAACCAATGCCTTCAATTAATGGATAGGGGTGGAATCCCCTATTGACTATAACTATAACTCTTCCTTGATTAGGTTCAATATAAAAAGTAGGGGTCCTACCTATTCCTCTATAGTGAAACGGCCCCTACTTATTCCCCTCTCTACATATCCCCTACCTATAAACAATAACTTAGGAGGGATAGTTTTGTGGTTGTGGGGAGGGGGAATTATTAATAATAATTTTAAAATATTACATCATCAAGGAGGTTGGTGGGGATTTATTGGGTTCTAAAATCATTTTTTATGCTAAAAATAAATAAATGTAGAGATTGAATGTATTGTACCTCCCTACTCTTGTTAGTCCCTTCCCCCCAATGGTAGCACTATGTAAAAAAGGGTTTTGGGCTTTGGTGGTATAGAGTTATATTTTGTTCTAGCATTCTTGTGTTAAGAATGAAGCATAGGTGGTTCTTTCCTAATGCCTTGAGTACCCCCACCCCTTCCCACACGCCCCCCACCCCCTCCCACAAACCCCTTAGGGCCTATAGGTGTTAAAGTACCACTAGTGAAATTATCCTTCTTTGAGTTAAAGAGTAGTCTTGATACTCACTCAAGAGAAATATTAGGCAAGGGCAACCTCATAGATCAAAGTATTGCCCATGAGATAGGATAGATATGGATTCTTTCACGAGTAGATATATCTATAGGTGGGGCACATAAGATATGATAAATAAGGCCTCTTGAAGCTAGGAGAGTAGATAGAGGAGTTGTGTTCCTCTATTACTCCTCCAACACCTAGCTTTGTTGCTTTTTACGAGTATAGGAGTCCCCATGCTTATAGAGATTAGGGCCCCCACCCTCCACCATTACCACCCACCCCAAGCTTGCTCCTTTCATGCATTACCAAAACTAGATGATTTCCCTATCTCATCTATCTCCTACCCCTACTAACTCTATCCCAAGGACAAAGACCCAGTTCTACTCTATATGTAACATGAGTGAGGCGAGTACCCCTACTTTCTATACTTCTAGGGGTTCCCCTTAACATATAAAAACGAATTTGGTGTGTAAATAAAAATATTGATTCATACCCTTGCTACCTTGGTCTTTGATCTATGGGGAACAAATGTTGGGAATTGAATGCAATTCTCACATAAAATATGGCACTCTTTTTTTTTAAAGATCTAGAATAGGGATGGGTGGGAGGAAGAGAGGTATATGGGTCCAACTCATGCATTACATGATAAATTTCTGAAGAGTGTGGGTAGGGATAGATTGGCTATTGTATAGTGTGGGGGAATTGTGTTTAAATAGGATCTATCAACTTTAGGGAGTTGGTTTGTTCATGCCCCCACTATGGATAGGGAGCTTCCTAACTTTAGAAATGTCAAGTGTGGGCCCTACTATATAACGTCAGGGGCCCTTTCCACATCTCAAGGGCCCTATGGGCCACTTGATAGGTACCAAATTCTATTGAAAGGTGGGAAGGAAGGGGAGGGATCCCCTTTTTGTAATTTGGGGTTCTCACCAACCCCTATCTATATAGCATTGAGAGGGAGAGGAGAAGGAAGTAAGTGACACCCCACTATGTATAGGGTGAAGCTATTTTGGATTCTTGATAGTGATGCACCTATCCCCCTACTTCCATTGATTTATCTTGAAACACTCCTCAATTGTGCCTTGGGGATTTCTAAGAGTGGAGGTTCTCCTCTCCTCTTCAACATATAGATAGTAGGGGCCCAAGTGTAGGATCTCCCTCTCCCTATTGGGAGAGGGCCCTACCTTTCTCATTTAAAAAAAATAGTCTCCTGTCAATCCTAATATATTTCTCTAAGGGCTTATCACTACTCTTCTCTCTATCCCCCTCAAATTCTTAGATGTAGAATACCAAGATAATAATTGATCTATATAAAATAAAGGGCTCGACATACATAGAGAAGGTCCACTTCAAACTAGGTGAAGGCAAGAAATAAAACACATTAATCTTAATCAACTATTCAACCACTAGTTGGGGATGTTGGCTCTATTATGGAATGATCGAGACCAAACATAAGTAGTTCCTTAGGGATAACAAGTATCAAATACATTTAGATTAAAGTATGCCAAGCCCTAGGATCTCTCTCACCTTTTATTGATTTCTCAATTCAATATTGATAGGGGTTTTTCATGTAAATAATAAGTGGGAATGCTCCCATAGCTCATTACTTCCTTATTAGTGAGTCTTGATTGATGGAATCAATAACTAACACTAATACTACCTACGACTTTGGATATCACGAATATGGACTTGAAACTATTGACTTTGGTACCACTACCTTTGCCCTAGCTCACTTTGGTTTCACTCCATATATATTGAGAGGAATTGCTCAATCCACTACTACATAGAAGTGGCTAGTGGGAGGCTATGGGTTAATGAGATTTGGCTATGGCTCTAGATCTTTGACTCACTCATGGATGTCAAAAAATTGATCTCAATCCTAAAATGGATATGGAACTGCTCTAGCACTTCAAATTGCTCCATTCTTGGATCATGCATTAGTGAGGGGTTTGTCTAATAACCACTCAACCTCAGTAGGATATTTCAATTGGCCAGGGACCCAAAAATAAGCATGCAACTAAAACTACCATTTGGTCACTTGACATATAACTAATTTTGGTTTGGGTTTGGATATGGAATTGGAATTGGTCAAGATGTTGGTGGGTGGGAGGATGTTTTGGTTGAGTGGATCAAATCCTTTTTTGCAATTTGGTTATCCATGGTAGAAGGAAGAAGTATTTGATTGGGATAATTATTGCTCTTATCACCCACCACTAGTAGGAGACAAGGATAATCTTTAATTGAATCCCTAGCCATCCCAACCTTTCGTGCTTCCATTGTTTCCATTCCTATCCTTTCTCTAGCTAATGGAGACATCCTCATACCCAACCTTTCTATTCTTGAAATGTAATGAGTAAATATTAGTTCACTTCTGGATGCAAGATGAATCAAATCAATCACTTTAACCTTTAAGGAAGAAGTTTGGTTCTCGGCTCACATCACTTGAATTTGACTTCCAACAATGCATACCAATTAATATTTCATCTTGGAATTTTATTACTCTTTTCTTGACCCCTTGCTTTATTTTTGTCTTTCACCATGATGATAAATAATGATTCAACTTTTTCCACTAGCTACTTATCACTCCCCTTAGAGGATGAGAAATACCTATCAAATAGTAGATGCTTAAACATGCCACAATCCATAGATGCTAGCTTGATCCTTTGACCATAGGGAAGTAATAAGAGAGGAAAGTGGTCGGATCCTTTCCTTTTCTACCAAGCCCATGCTTTTAGCATAAAGAGTTAGTCAAGCACAATGGTGGGAATTGTAGAAGGGACAATACAACTCAAGCAATCCATGCCTATTTTTGTTGCGAGTTGTGCTATGATTGATATAGAGGCATGCTTGGATTGATTCATCGAGGCCCCTCTTTGATCCTAGGAAATATTTTGAAAGAGATTAATTGATAAGGTTGATCCCCTAATGAGGTGGAAGCAGTGATAATATTTGATTGCCAAGCCAAATAATCCTTTTATTAATTGCATTTGAGCTATAAATATTCCCACATTAACTAAATTTTTAGTATTGATTATTCATTGCATTGGAATTTTAATGCTACTCCCCTTTGGCGCATCTTGAATCAATGACATTTTGAGTGTTAACTTGTAGTCTAAACTTATATTGAATCTCCTTTCTCCTAGTTGTCCCATCTTGATTGAGTGGTTTACCTTGATGTGGGAATCAATCATCATTCACATTAGTTTCATCAAATTAAATATTGATCATGGGTGGGAGCCAAAATATTGATTCATCTTATTACGAGATGGGAGTTCATGATTTATTAATGGGGGATTCAAGGTCGAGTGATTGGTTTAGCTACTAGGAGGAATCAAAATGACTTGTGGGAATACATGACTACTTTTTTGTCTCCCTCCCCCCTAGGTAGAAGTACTCCTCATCCTTGGTGGACAAAGAATCAAGTGAAATATTTGGAGTTGAGTGGCATTTGTCTAGCTCTAATAAAGAGTAGTCCATTCCATCCCCTACCTATAAAACTACATTAATTAAATTCCATTTCATGCTCATATCCCTCCACAATTGGACTAAGCTATTGGGATATTCAACCAACCAATGAAAATGCAAATAGTGCGTGTGTTGAAGACTAAGTTGAATTCAGTAAACCCTACAATGGATTATGGGTTGAATTATATCACCATAATATATTGGTTTTATCCCATTCTTGATATTACCAAGAATCTCTAGTTCTTGGGTACTTGCAATGGAGTTGACCACTAATAAATCCTTTGGAAACAATATCACTCAATTGTGAAGAAGAATATTTTTGATATTCCAAACCACCCAAGGCTCACTATAAGAGATAAAAGGCAGGTCCATGGACCAATCTATTTCTAAAGGCCATGTCTCTCCAAAACCAATGATTTTTGTTCCAATGCATGGCTAGGCTTGGAAGTCCAAACCAATCAAAAGGAATAGGAAAGTGACATACAATTTGCACTCAAAATACCTAATATATTGATGGGTTCATACATGTTAGTGAATGAGAGGAGCAAGATAAGATGAGAACCCCACCAAGTGGATAATAATCATTTCACATGTTGATTTGTATTCCACTCCTATGAGAAACCACCACTAAATATGCCAAACCTTTTAATATCATTGTCTCAAAATTCTTGAATTAGTTTCCCCTTTTCAACTAGAGTGAAATTGATAGAAAGTGTACTCAAGTCTATATTTGTCACATAAACCAACATATTCCATTCAACTTGGGGAATCCTAGACCTAGAATAAAACTAAACTATTCCACTTCTTGCTAAGAAATAAATAATTGGATTTAGTTTTGATCCACTTGAGGATAAAAAATACTCATCACACTAGTTTGTTTAGTTCCTAATTTACTTATGTGATACATCCAAATTGGATTGGCTCATTCTTCTTTAGAGAGGATGTGAAGGGGATAAAATGATTAGGCTGAGTGAGAAGGGATTGTAGCATGAGTAGTAGTATGGAAATTGAATGGATTGAAGAAGGATCAAACTAGTTAGATCCTAATACACCAACTACCTTTCTCACCTTTGGCTTCTAGTTGGTTAGATGGTGTATTACTACTATGATAGTGATACAATAAATATAAGTCATTAGTTGTATCACAACTATAGATGCACCATTCTATATTGACCAATGTTTATTGTACTAGTGTAGTGATTATACCCATCCATGTTCATATCAAATGTGTGATTAGAGAGTACAATACCTTATGAGTGATTGGAAAGGAATATGAACCACCAATCATTCTTTCATTGGGGAAAATCCCCATATTTAATCTAAAGGTACCTATTGATTATCCATCATTGGTGATCGGGTTTGGTTGTGTTGATTTTTTTACCCCTTGTTTCTATTGAATGTCAAAATAATTTGCATTTAAAATTATCCACGAGTTCAAATTTCTTTAAATCATCCTTGATGGGGACACTTATTGCTAGTTTATAATTATTTTATCTTCATTTAACTTGCATAATTAAGGCATTATGAATGAGAACTACTTGGTGTGATTGGAACTATTGGGAAAGGTGTGTTGTACACCTTACATAATAATAATGTTAGTAATAAAATAAATATTTAATGGTAATACATCTTAAAGATGTGGATACCATATGGGTTAGGAATTATTGGGGACACTTGCATGTTGTATGGGACAATAGGATAAATATTTAATGTGAGTGCCACATTGGAGAAATATTTTACTTTTAAAGTCAATGCAAAAAATAATTTAATTTTGGGGCCATGGTTTGGTGAGTTCATGGTTTTGACACAAATAGTTTATGCAATACTATTTAGTGGTTTGTACAATCTTGTTCTATAAAAAGAAAGCACATAAATAGTTGTTGATATTTTCTCGTGGAACCTTTGACTTGTTGGTTAGATGTTGGATTGATAATCTCTTCTAGGTTGCACATGCAATTATAGGAAGTATAGATTGAGATATGTGGCTACATGGTTCTAATTTTCTTGTTCATATGGAAGAGTGCAACCAATTAGCTTGATGTTTCAAAGACCTTGCATGGACACTTTTCAAGTGTATTATAATCTTGTTCTTGATATAATATATTGATTCTATATAGGTTCTTCTAGAGGCCAAGTTTTTCCCTTGAAAGGGTTTTCTCAAGGTACATTGGGTGTTATTATGTGGGTATATTTTGTTATTCTTTTGTATTTGTTTATTTCATGAGGATTATGTGGAAATTGTATAATTTTCTATAATATCCATTCATTTAGTATTAGGTATTCATTTTAAAGTTATAGGAGAACATATCTTTGTGGTGTTACTAACCCTTTATTTTAGTGGAAGCTTCTACACATTTGAATCCATGGTATTTAAAAATACATTTCAATTTTTTATGTGTTTTTAAATCTAAGATGTTTCAAACCTAGGGGTTTTATTGATTTGGCAAATGAGTTTTATGGGTTCTTTTTTTGTGAGGGTTTTGGAGATGAATTTTCTTAGATAATATCTAGGGTCAAATAAACTTGACCACTAGATCTAGAAGGTTCAAAAACCTATGGATCAATATAAAAATTGATAAGGCTTGGGGTCAAATTTTTTTGGCCATTTTAAAAGATTTGATGGAATCTTAGACAATCAAAATTTGTATAGTCATAGGGATCCATTGCTTTTAGTATGGTACATAAAGGCCATATGCTTTTTTGTAATAATTTTTTTTTTGATACATGTAGAATATTTCATGACATACTCTTAGATATATTCCTCTTGTACGAGCACTATGCCATCAAAGTATGGTTAGAAATTTTTTAGCAGTTGTGGTTGGTGGATGGTATATAATGTGAGATCATCATTGTAGCTAGGTATAAGTGTCGTGATGGTATGTATCATGATAGAGGGGTTTGAAGGGCCAGAGTACTTGGTCACATTAGGGACCAACAAATATTTGTAGGTGCTAGGTTAGTGGCAGTTAGGAATAACCTCTTGTCACTAGGGTGTTGGAGCTCCTAGTTATGCCTAGTCATGGAGGGTTGACACCCAATCTAGGAGGCATTAATTCTACCACCTCTACCCAAATATTTCTCAACTAGGACAAGTCACCTCCACTTGCCACCTTTGTTGGATTCCTCAACCATAATTCTACCTCCTCTTTTCCTAGGCTATGTGGCCAATGCACCAGTTAGATCCACCACTAGCTAGTGCCAACTATCCACACTACCACCACCAATTAGTTGGAAAAATCCACTTGCTAGTGGAACAATACCAAGTTATTTTTTATTTACCTTAAATTTCTCCCATGGTATTAGATTTTTAACTTATTCTAGTTGATTAAAAAATATTTCATAGCACTATACAATGATATTATTGGCTTTTATTGATTTCTCTATTTATCATAAAAAAATAAAAAATTGAAAGTCAATTTTATTTATATTTATTTTACATGTCATATTGTGCCCATGGTGTCCAATTTTGGAATTCTAATAGATGATGGAGAACATTTTCTAAGCACTTCATAGTGGATTAGGTGTTTGGTCATGTGGTATACTTTAAGGAGTTATTTGGATGTCTTATATTTTTGACATGGATGATACAAATGAGGTTTTGGATCTCAATTTAGTGAGATACTGGTGTAGGTGCATTGAGGTTTTTTTTATCATGGTTCTATGGAGGCTCTTGTATTTACAAAGCTTTAACATTGTTAGGTATAAAAATTGTAGGTCCTCAATCCTAGAATTGGTATTACACCTTTAGGGATAGGGGTGTCACCAAGAAGGTAAAATAGAAGTTCATCAACAATTTGGGGATGGTTGAAGGCATTATTTGAAAGTGGGTAATCTCTCCTTTACTTCAGACTTAGCTTAAACCTAGGAGGATTTTATTAGAGGTATACATTAATAGGTATTCAAATCAAACAAAATGGATAGTAAAAAATAAAAACTATACCCAAATTGTATTACTTGACCCCTATTTTAATCACTAGGTCAAGAATCACTAGATGAAGAGACCTCTTTTAAAGCCAATTTTATAATTTAAAAGCACACTGTAACTATATGTAGTGAGAATATTTCTATCCCTTGAGATGGTTTCATTTATAATTTCATAAACATTGATAAAGTATGGATATGTTACTATGATTTTCTAATATTTTAATATATATAATTTGCTTAAAAAAATTTCCTAGTTTATATTATTGAACCATAAACAACATATATTATGTCTACCGCCTACTTCTTGTAACTACTAGTAATTTATTTTGATGGTTTTTAATGTAAATGAAAGGTTTGAGTCTTCAAGACTAGTGCCTAATGGGGTCAGATTCATATACAATCATTAAAACAATAAACAAGAAATTATAAAAAAGGTATGATATATTGTAATCACACTAATTTCCATTTTCCAAACTCATCAACATTCATGTGTGACAAATAAGGGATCAATACAAATAATAACTTGTATTAATTTAAAGTATTGCAATGCTTATCCAATCTTTATTACAATCTGACCAACAAACATGATGAAAGAAAAAAATAAATAGTAAGAGACCTACCCTACTATTGAAAACCTACAAAAATATCGATAATTGACCAAAGGGACATATGGTTATAACTATTGTCTTGTGTAGCTATTGTGAGTGAGAATCTCTAATAGTAGATTGACAAATAACTTTTGAAAACCTAGAAATCTCTATACATTAGTTCTATGAAAACCAAAATGATCAACCCTTACAAACAATAAAAAATACAAATATATAGAATTTTGGCTCAAAACTAAGATGAACTAAGGAAATGTGATGGATGAGTGTTATAGAGGTCGCTCAGACAATTTTTGTTGCTATCATTAATGGTTGCACTTAAATCAGTGTCACTGGGGTTTACAAGAAAACTTAATCATGTTGAAAAACTTCATTATTTTGATCTCTATCACCTTGTGTGATGATTGCAGAGGCGTAAATTGAGTGTGTAGAGCCAATATTGTATACAAAATCTATTGTGAATTACCTAGAACATAAAGAATGAATTATGATTCAAAACCCTAACAATAACATTAAATATATAGATGTATCATTTCAAATTTTACCTTGCTTCTTTTCTTCAAATTGACACTTGTAACATAAAATATTCATCATGGTGGTCAATCAAATCAAGTTTGTTAGTTGTAGAGGTTGTCATTGAACATTAATGGCTAACCCGAGCCATCATCATCATTACCAAGTGAGAAAAATGTAAAAATATGATCTCTATCACTTCAAATACCTACATTAATGTCACCATGATTGCTGCAATGTCTTTTTACCTACATTATGATTTTAAGGTACAAAATTTATTATTTAATGATTATAGGTGATTGTAAGGCAAAACTAGTTATCAGAGAGAAACTTGACCAAATATCAACTTTCTCCATCAAAAATTACTTTGAAATCATGCCATAACCAAGTGAAAAATTCATCGAGTGGTGAAATGACAACCTTGTCAACTATTAATACCTTTTTTGTGTACTTGGACCTTTTTTTACGATCACATGGTATTTTTGAGCTATTTCAATAAATTGGTGAAAAGATCATAAAAAGTAGGTAGGTGTTTTGAATTGTTGAAGGTCAGGGAAAAGCCATACCTTGTGCACTTGGTTAGGTTGTTGGGATTTAGAGATGGCTGAAAACTCATGACATGGATGTATGAAAAATGAGGAAATTCAAATGGTTTAACTTTGATGAGAATATATAGTGTAAGATTTCAAGGATCAAAGTTTAGGGATTCCTCGAAACAAGTACTTGGGAGAAGGGTAGAGTACTTAGGGAGGGAAAAGTTCGGTGACCCGATAAGAGAAAAAGGAATCAAACCTAGATAGGTTGACATGAATAGAAGGGAAAGTTACAAATTTTGACAAGGAGCAAAGGAAATTGAAGGTGGGAGGAAAGTTATTCGTGGTAGGGAAGTTTTAGAAAATTTGACAAAACACATTAGGAACCAAAAAAATGTTCCAAACTTGGAATTTTCATAGACCTAAATAGATTTTTGGTTTTAAAAACACAGAATTTCATACTTAGGAAAAAAATACAAATGAAAAACTATACAAGTTATTCTTAATTTTTTTTATAAAAAGGAGTCAAGAGAAACCTAAGTGAATACATGAAGAGAGACTCAATGAAATTTTTTGATACTAAAGTATTAAGTCCCAACATGCTATATCTAGGGATGTGTGTCAGTTGATGACACACTTAAAATCTAGTATATAGTGGGTTGTAGATGAAAAATAACAAACCAAATAGATTGGGACAAACTCCCACTTCATCATGATAGATAAATATCGATAACTACACAAAGACACATAACATGATATTTACAAAATAAAACACAACAAGAAGATACTAAATAATATGTATAGATCAAGTTTAAAATTATTCACATGAAATAACGCTTCAAGTGCTAGTCATGAATGAGTAGCTCCGTCAAAATCCTTGTTAATTCCTTCAAATGGTAGACAATGCCTCCATAGATCTTTGTAGATTCATATGTCCCAAGCCATAGAGGATCAAAATTACCATTTTTTCCTCTATCCTCAAATGTTGAATTCCATATGAGGACCAAATATCTACCCTAGAATCACCTTTGAAGTGATTTATTAGGAAATAAACTTTTAAAATTATGAATTTTCCACAATCCATACTAATTAATATCATTGATTTATGGATCTGGTTGTGTGCAATTTTATAATATTGGTATTTTAGATCAAACTTCATGACCCCTCATCAAGATAAGACAACTAAAGATGAGAGAAATGAAGAGAGTAGAAAACAAAGCTCTAAATAAAAATGGTGAGAGGATTCCAGATCTAAAATGCTAGAGAGGATAGGAAGTAGGGGAAAATACCAAGTAAAAAATTAACAACTTGCAAAAAGGACAAAGTAGGGGGTGGGATACATAGGAAGACAGTCCCAAAAACTATAAAAGAATCTATCTATGAAAATATCTATAAAAATACAAACAAGAAAAAAATGAATTCTTATATGGATCTATAAATGGATATAAAAATATAAACACACACACACACACATAAGGGATCCTAAGTCACACCAAACACTAGAATAAAGGAAAGGACAAGAAAGAAAAAGGAAAAAAAATTGAGGTGACAATATTGTAATATAAAAAAAATGTGTGTGTGTGTGTGTGTGTGTGAGAGAAGAGAGAGAGAGAGAGAGAGAGAGAGAGAGAGAGAGAGAGAGATTTAACCTCTCTCTCTATATGTATATAAATATGTCAAGCGAGTGTTCCTTCCACAATAACATCAAATCCAAGTGATTCTTGTCTCATGCATGTGTGCTTTGTTTGCACACCCTTTTTTATTTTTAGGTAATATTTTGTGCACGTTTAGGTATTCTTGGTTCTCCTTCATGCACTTCTTGGTGATCTACATACTTTTAGTGGAGTTATCTTTCCTCTCCCTTTCTACATTATGGGGGGGTTTCTAATATTGGTGCTAATGCTTCTTTGGTTTTTTTTTTGGAGTGATCTATGTATCTAATTTTTGTTCCTATGTACTAGGTAGATGTAGCGGTTAGTTACCTATGCATTTCAATGATATGGAGAATTTACTATATGGACACTCTTGGATTCTTATTTTTAGAGGCAATCTACCATTTTCACTTGATCAGTGTTCTTCAAACTATTGGTACCCGTGTCATTTGTATCTTCAATTTCCAAATGTTTTCATTTGTTTTCCATCTGATTCAAGTAGTGTCATTGGGGGAACTCATACAAATTCTTTTCTTCTTGATCCTGATCATCATCTATTTCAAAGTAGGTTCTTCATTTTAGCACTATAGTAGTCATCATTTGACATTTTCCTCCAACTTCTTGCTTGTATGATGTTCTTCATGTTCCTATTCTTTTTCAGATACTATTTTGGAAGCTTCTTAGTCCTTCAATCACCTTTCTCTCTTTTAGAGAGGAGTTTTGTCTTGAGGTTTTCTCCTTTTTCTCTATTTGTGAGAGATTAGTTTGTTTATATGCATGGGTAACTCATTAGGCCGTGTTTGTTGGTACCCATCATGCATTCTTTATTTTTTATGCATTGAATTTTTAGGGATTTTAGCTATTGCCTAAGTTCATCTTAAGTGGGGCTATTAGAGTAATCATGCATTAGCTAATAATTAATTAATCTTTAATTTAAATTATTAGGCTAATTTATTCTCATGCAGTTAAGCTAAACTTAGGAGTACTTTTTTCTATTAACTAGAGTGAGATTTTATTAGATCATTATGTCTAGTCATAAAGGATGTTGAAACTTTTCATAATCTAATCCATTTATCATTTAGGGTTTCCCTTATAAATCTCCCACTATAATTGTATTATCTATTGATCTCCTTGAAGAATCTTGACATTTAATCTATACGTTTTTCTTGTTAATGATATAGTAGATTATTGTTTGCAACTCTCTTGTGTGGAAGGTGTTTTTATTTGTTGTTTAATCTTGCATCTCGTGATTATTAACAATTATAACAATATCCATAATTAGGTATGAATTTAATATTTTATTTGTTAATTACTTTCCATAATGACTTGGATTGGAAGGCTTCAAGATAGAATTGATGTAGGCCCTTGCCAACACAATCCCAAAGGGCCTTATAACTCACAAGGGAAGCCATCAAAATTGGGAGCCTTGTCATTAGAAATGGTATGAAAAACCTTCTTGAGATCAACAATAGAGATAAATTAATTATAAAAGGCTTTTTGTGAGGAGGAAAGTTGATAGGAAACAAATTTAGAGAGCTCCTAAAGGGCCTAGTCACATTCAAGATATTTTTTCCTAGGAAGTGAAAACTTGCTCATAATGTTTATAAAAACCCTTGAGAATATCTAGAAGTTCTTTAAGGAAATTCCACCCATCCTTGATTTAATTGATGCTATGAGAAGTTTCTTGAGCTCTGAGGGCTTGAAAGAACTCTTTAGAAGCTCTATCCCCAACCTTAACCAATGTATTTTGACTTTGGCTTGAATGGTTTTCAAAAATGTTCTTCTAGTGTTGAAGTTCAATTAGTTGTACCTACAAAGTAGGGGAGAAGGGGTTATCTTCAAGAGTTGTAATAGACCTATGAAGCTTTGAGGTTTTGGCTTCATATGCATGTTATCAAAGGTATTCTAGCTAGTGCCCATAGATGTGAAGGAAGCAAGATATTTTCTTTATGGATCTATTTTTCCAAGCAATCTAGCTAGTTAGCTAAATTGGTTGGGATTGAAGGTTCCACACTTTTCTAATGTGGGCTAGTGAGGGTTGATGTCTCAATAGAGAAGTATTTAAAAAAATATTTTTTTACAACTCTAAGGTATTCCCACTTTCCATTTAATTTTGAATCTTGGTTTTACAAGGTGATATTTGGTAAAGGTTCTATCAGGAGCAAATAATAGTCGGCGAAGGAGAAAAAGGACAATGCAAAAATCATTACATGATTTGATTATTTCAAGACTTTGTCATAAATAGCATATAAATTATTCAACATATACCAATGGGAATGGTTATGGCGACATTCCATATTGGTATAAAAGGCCTAATTTATTATGCATATAATAACATGCTTCTTGTTTTTGAGTTGTCTAGCATAAGGGTAGGGTCACATCTTTAACAGATGCCATACCTACCATATTAAAGTCCTTGCACAAAACCCAAGTGGTGAAAAATAATGAATCAACAATCCATTGCTACAAAATAAATATCTCAATGGAATCATTGGAATCATAAGTATTTATGATACCAAAATAATGATTGTCAACATTTAAGAGGATCCAAATCACATAGTTAGTTAGGTCAATACCATGATTAACAACATACTAAAGTCACATAGAATAGAGAAATGTGAGAACCCCTCCAAAAATAGCATTGTGATTACTAAAAAATATAGAACTAATTGACCAAAAGACATGACAAGCTACTGAAAGAAAAAATCTAGTTATCTTCACTTCTTGCAAATAGAGAACATCTAAAGCTAAGTACTTCTAAAAAGTATCCCACATTGAATATTTCTTGGAGAAGTCAGTAAGACCTTAGAAATTCCAAGAGAGGAAATTCATTAGTGAGATTTAAGAGGCATATCATCACTATTCGACTTCTAAAGAGAAGAAAAAAATTCTACATAAAATATTCTAAGGAGAAAATACTCAATTGAATGTTGGCAGTTTACTTTCTTCACTTCTCTACAACATACTCTACCTTCTCCAATCACCTAAGAAGGCTATGAGAACATCACAGATATTTAGGTGATAATGAAGAGTGAACATGAACTTTTGATTGAGAAGATAAAACCAACCTCGACTGTAGTGTTTGATATAGTCTAGGCTTAGAGGAGGGCTCACCCATAGGTGGTAAAACCACTTTCCCCTTCTTCCAAGGGTTTGAAACATTTTTGGGCTGAATGAATTTTAATCCATAGTGGCTTGGTATTTAGCCCTAGGGGATGCTAGGATTAGCATTTTTTTCTTTTACAATTTTTTTTTGCATTTTTCCTCAAATTTTGAGGTGGAAACTTTAGTTGATATGGGAGGTGATTTGACTCAAGGGCCACCAAAGGGAAATCCTTAATTTGTGCTTGGTGGACTGGCACTAAAAATAATTGTTGGGTACTAAAAATAGGTGTTGGGTAGATTGAGGTAAAGCACATGTTGAATGTGACAAAGGTGACCTATTTGAATGTCCAAAAATTCTTTCAAATCCTTAGGCAATTTGATCTCAACACAAACATATTTATGTCACGGACAAGCTTAATAAAAACTATTAGGATAAAAAAATGACCTTCCCTAAGGGTGTGATAATTTTGGTTATAAATTTCTAGCATGAAGTGGTAAGCCCAAGAACTTGAGACAAACTGGCACACGAAGCATCTTCTTTTCTAAGATAGAAAAATATTGCATCTAGGGTTGAACTACCAACAACAATGAATGTTAATACCATGGGCCATGTTTGAATATAGCCTTAGCATGGTTGGCCTCAACAAAATTAAAAATAAAAAATCCTTTCTGTGAGGTTATGAACACGATCAAGCTGGACCCCATGTGGGGCCTAATGCTTGTTGACCCAATCTTAGAGCATGATTTCAAGGGGAGTTCTTCCAAAAACACCCTATCAAACTAAAATTATCTAGCCTCTTACAATAATTATCAAACTAAAGGATGAGTAAAAGCATATATTTTGGGGATTCAAAGTGTATACCTCATCAGAATAAAGTTTTGGGGCCACTTGTTTGGAGGAGCTATTGCGCAGAGTCATCAAACTATCAACACTAACAGGAAATACTAGGTTGAACCTATTTGAGGGTATTAAAAGGACTAGTTAAAGAAAACAATAATAAATGTAGAAGGTTAAATATTTTTGTGCATTGAG
This sequence comes from Sequoia sempervirens, assembly GCA_007258455.2. Lineage (NCBI taxonomy): Eukaryota > Viridiplantae > Streptophyta > Pinopsida > Cupressales > Cupressaceae > Sequoia > Sequoia sempervirens. Next base: position 62,049 of record VDFB02154938.1, on the reverse strand, counting down.
GGCATGATCTATGACATAAGGAAAGCCAAAGATGATAGAAAAGACACAAAACCTTGCAAAACCAAGTTCCCATCCTCAACTTGAGTCTCCTCTATAACTTTTCTTCTCTACAAAGTTTCACACAAATTGCTTCAAGAAAAAAAATATTATGCTCCTTTCACTATTTTAGGGTTGCGAATAAGGTCAATCCCCTTGATCCTTTTCATACCAATCATAATTCCATTATTGGACATAATGTGTCCTAGCAATTTTCCTTTTTAGACCAAACACAAACATTTTTGGATTCAATATGATCTCATATTCAAGGCATCTTTGGAAGATCTAATCTAAATCTTTGTACTAGTATTTTCTATTTTTTGAATAATATGTTAGGTTATATTGAAATAAAGCCATCATATCATCAATTAGAATTGCAAATGCAACACCCATGACACTTTGAAATGTTGACTCTACATTCTATAGTCCAAGTGGCATTCCCACATACACACATGTGTCCCAAGGATTTAAAAAATTTGTCTTATGTTAATAGAAATCCTTGAGCAAAACTTGGTTATACCATGAGAAGCCATCCATAATTGACATTAACTCAAATCTTGTCACCTTTTGTAGCAAGTGATCCATGCTAAGAAGAGGATTGTTGTTTTTAGGGATTTGACATGATATTATTTATCCATTTTTCTTCCTAATTGAAAAAATTATTAAAATCCATTCTAAGCATTTTAATGGTTTAATAATACCCCCTTTGAATCTAATCAATTCCTTTTATATTTTGGGGGCAAGGGTAAGATTGGTGGGTCTCTATTTTTTGAAAAATTCCTTGGCATATGATTGAATTAGAATTGTGTGTTGAAAAGGGTCTTTCTTGTATTCCTTCATCTCATCATATAAACATGAAAAATACCTTTTTAAAGTCTTTAGTAACTTCTTATTTGTTGGTTTTTATCCATTTCCAAAGTATTCTAGGTTCAATATTATTTTACCTTTATAGCTACATTATTTTCATCTATTAGTTGACCTTTTTTTGTATTGTTTGCACTATCAAACATTCTTTCCAACTCAACCAGTCCTTTTGGGATTTTATTGGTATTTAGTTGCACTATTTCATTCCCTAAGAAAAATATTTTTAATCCTCAAAATCCACCATAGATTTTTAGTCAATTAATTGGTTGTCAAACTCATCCATGTAGTTTAAGAACCTATAAATATGTTGATTTTCATCAAATAAATGCCAATTGTAGAAATTTTTAGGTACACTAGGTCTCATCCAAACCTCGATGTTGAGTTGGAATTGAGAAGATATTGAATTTAAATCAAACTTGTTGGACTAAAAATTAATAGAATATTTTGTTTCATTTCTTGACCTATGAACTCATTCAATACCAAATACATCAAATAATTCAATTGTGTCTCAAACACCTTTCTTATATTTTTATAGTATCATCCTTTCCTACATAAATGTTTTTTATCTATAGAATTATGAGATCTAAATCTGTTAGAAATTTAATGCATTTTATTTCATTTTTATGTGTAATATTCAAGACAAGAATGATTGCCTCATATTCTACTATATTATTTGTGTACTTGAATTCCAAATTGAAAGCAAGCTTAAATGTTTCACCATTAGGAAAATATAGTACAAATCCAATCCCTGAACCTTTGGAATATGCAACATAAAATAAAATTATCCACAAGACATTGAGAATTTTATTAGGGTTAGAAAACAAGAGAGGTTATGCAATCTCACTGCTTTCTTTATCACAATATTTGATGTAGTCAAGTTATATGAATGTAGTGCACTTCATTAGCTATCTTGTATTGATTTTCAATTTTATTCAACACCTTCTTCTCATTTTTCAATTTAACAATTTCTCCCTTAAATTGAATAATTAGGATATATCTATTTGGATGTACTACCACCCATTGAAGTGACCCAATTTTTAGGTAACAACATGCCCCGCTTAAATATAAATTCAACAATAATTATATACTTTAAGAATGACTTAGAATATGTGGCCAAATGAACTTCTATAGTGTTGAAAATGCAAACCATGCTAACTTCATGGGATTCTATGGAAAACATTCACAATAGGACTTAGAAACATTTAAACCTAACTAGCTCATGAAATTGAGAGACATTGCATTGCTTGAGGCTCTTGAATTTAACATGTAGTTTGGTGTAAAATGGATCCATATTTGTTTTTTTTTTGATAAATAATTCTCTATATTCACCTCGATGGTTTCTTCTTTCCCTTTGGGGACAATGGAACTAGGGTTTGTAGAAAATTTATCAATTTATTTTATAGTATACAAATATGATAAAGCCTTATCCCTATGTTTAGGTATCTCACACGGTTCACTAATAGGTATAGTGATTCTAATTTGGATCAACACCTATGCTATATCTAAAAGGATATAAATGGTAAAATGTCTATCTTGTGGGATTGTAATATTATTTTTTTGGGGAATGAAATACATGAGAAAAACCAAAAGATAAGGGATAAATGCATTTAGTATTTTTCTTCTTTTCTTTGTCTTTAACTCCATCCAACACTTGAGATGGATTGTATTGCTACTTCACAATATGTTCTTTCCTTTTGAATTCTTCTTCACTCCTTCAGGTGTTGCATTTTTGTTGTCTATAGGGATGTACTTCCTTTTGTTGTTTCTATGGATGTACTTCCTTTTGTTGGTGAAATGAAGAAAAAGTGAAACCCTAGAGATTTCACCTTAGAGTTTGGGTACTTTTTCCTAACATTTCATTTAGAGGATTTGAGGTAGCGGGGGCTTGATGGATTTGGACAAGATATAAGATTGACTTGCAACTCGAAAGGTGAGTCAACCTTCCTTGAACAAATTTGAAATGAACTTACGGATGAAATGCAATGATTCAACTAGCTAAATGATACAATTAACTATTTTGATGTGAAAAAAATAGATCCAAAAAGTCAGAGAAATTCGGACTTCAGAAATGGATTGAGCAGGACACTATGCACTTGTGGTTCAAATCTATGTCATCGTTTAGCAATTTTAGATCTATTTTTGCAGTCTTCGGGAGCCTGATCAGAGCCTTTTATTTTCACTTTCTACATTGTTAGATCACTACAGAATATTGTTGTAACCGAGTTTTTTTTGTTGTCATGGTGTAGGATTTGAATGCAATAATGGACAATTGACCTTCAAACCTCTCGTGATATTCTTCATATTTGAAACCTACACATTCAAAGAGATAAGGTTTGTGCCATTTAGGGGCTTGCTTTAGTCAAACCCCGTGTGTGTTTCCACTTGCATAATGACAATGCCAATTATAGAGATCCTATTCTTTTGAGGGATAAGGATAAATGATAAAATGAATGATGAATCAACAATGGATTGTAACTCACCACTCATTAATGGCTTCCTTTAGGAACTGAAGTCATACAAATCTCCTCAAGGTTCGATTGTTGTCGGCTTGATTTTTTTAAAGACCTACAAGGGTTAGATCTCACAAACAATATGGAAACATAAACATAAACAAACTCACATACACTTTGATATGATGATTTCAAGTTGAATTGTTGCAATAAGTCTTTGAAAATACTGCTCTTGACTTGCTTGATAATGCTCTTGATAATGCTTGATCGTAAATTCTCCAATAATTGCTTGTTATTCTTGCTTGTTAATTTTCAAATGATGAATTAACTATGTATTTATATGCTCTTATTCTAATTTCTCAAAAATTAAATCTCGATAGCCAACATTGGATATTTGAAATTTAAATAATAAAATTTTGACTCCAACATATTCAATTTTGGAGGAAAAATAGTGGGATTGTCGCCTAGGGTGACTTAGTCTTGGACCTATTTTGTAAAGTGTAAAATTTTAGGAACAAAATATTAAATGTATGTATTGGTTTTCCACATGGGTTTTCTTGATAATTGTGCAAATGGGCTATGAAATACATAATTTAGGAAATTAGGTGTACAATTAGATCCATGCACTTAGGGGGGAGAAAAACATAGTGTGAAATTTTTATGGGTGAAAATTTATGATGCTACATTTAATCCCCACTTTAGTGAGAGTATGAACTTATGCTCAAACACTAAAGTAGAAAATATATCAAGAAGGGCCCGATTGTCCAAACATTGAAGAGGTAGGATGGAAATGAATCCAGGGGATCCTAGGGTTAAAGATCCCATGTTGATGATATGATACTTCAACAGTCCAAAAGCTACTATTTTATTGTGGACAAAAATGGTTGGCTACATACTCAAACTAAAATATGTATCAGGGTCATTGAATTTGTGGTTGGTGCAGGGGCATCAGGAGCCTCATAAGCATGTCTTTGTGTGATTTTTGGTTTTTGGGTTGTTTGAATGTTTTGGAGTCTAATAAGGTAATTTATGACCATTTGGGATCATATTGATCACTTTTGGAGAGTTATAGGATTATTGGTTAAAAATTGTAAAAGTTGTCAATGTTGCTAAAAAAGTTGTCAAGTAACTTTTGCAAAAAGTGGCAAAATGGTGTTTTATGAACAAACTAATTAAAAAGTGTTTGGAAACAGTTGGAATGGATGTAAAATATATAAATACACCCTCCTAACTTGAATTGGGGGTTGAAGGCATTGTGGTTGAAGATTTGGTAAATGAAAACAAGCGTTTTCTGTGCATTTTCTCATGTTCAGACTTGTTCTTTCATTTGGTATGAATTATACAAACCACATATGGACCTAAAACTAATTGGAATATGTTGGCATGTGAATCTACTTTCATTTTCTTTTTGTTTCATCAATTTTAATTGAGTATTAAGAAAGTTATTGCATTTTCTTTGAAAATAGTTACAAAACCTGCCTAGGGTTTCCAAAAAGTGTAAAAAATTCATTTCTCTTGATTTACATGGTGAAAAGTTCTAAAAATATGAATTTAAGTCTATTTTTACATTCCCTAAATGATTTGACATTTTGGGCCTGAGAAATGACGACCATGAGGAGATATAGATTGCTGTCCTAAATAAATTTTGTCAACAAAGGGATAAACTCTACATACATGTAGAATTGGATATAGTACATGGGTCAATTTCTTAGAGGAGAACATGAAGGGTTATAAGACATAAAATTGAATTTTGTGTGGGCTTGAACATCCATTTATTCCATGTATCAAGTTATTCATGCTTATTGAATTCCTTTTAGGCAAAATGACTAGGGTGAACTAGGATGCACCTAGTTGATATTTGGAATGCACCATTATGTGAAGTGCCAATCTAAACAAATCTAAGTTTTCTCTGCATAATTTTGGTATCAAAGCTAGAAGATCTTTGGGAAATGATCTATTATTTTGGATAATTTGGTTTACTAAGATTTGATGTTTAAGGATGGATCATAATAAGAAGAAAGCTGGAAAAAAGGCATCATCATTATTAAATACATTGCTCAAAGTGGTAGAGAGGCTACATGAAGAAGAAATGGCAACCAAGAAAGAAAGCAAGTTGGCTAAGAAAGGATTATTATGGACTACTTGCAAGTCCAAAGGTAAATGTGTTCAGGTTGTGATTTCAGGTAACTACATGGATAATATTGTTTTTGAATACATGGTAGATAAATTGGGTTTGGAAAGAATACCACACCCCATGCCCTATTCAGTGAGTTGAATTCAAATAGGTAACCAGGTAACTGTACGTGAGAAATGCGAAGTTGAGTTTCACATAGGGAATTATAAGGATGAAATAGTTTGTGATATTATGCATTTGGATGTATGTCACATTGTGTTTGGAAGGTTGTGGCATTATAACAGGGCAGGGAAGTATAACAAGAAAAACAACACATATGAGTTGAACAAAGATGAGACGAAATATACATTAGTAGCCTTGAAGGGTGAGTGCATAGGAATTGAAAGCTTGTTGTTAGGTGAGAGGACAGATGTATGACAATAAGCAGTGACAAATGAGGTAATAAGTTTTGATAACATGTTTGAAAAACCAGTTGAACAAGAAATGGAAGAAATTTCTTTTGAATTTTCTCAAACTAATGAAAGTAATAGTGACATTAATGTTGAAGTGGGTGATGTTTAGGAAGAAGAAGAGACAAAAAAAAGAAGTTGTAGAGGACTCAAGGATAGTCCAAATAGGGAAGATAGTCATGGAGGATAAGGAGATAGCATGGTTCTCACGAACTGCATGTTGAGAATGTTGATGTCAAGGAGAAAAAAATAATGGATGGGCAATTCAAAAATGAAAATGAATGGTTGAGTAAGGTTGAGGTGAAGCCAAATATTTTGGAGAATCATGAAGAGGAAAAAATGTATGGCAAACAACATGAGGTGGATGAAGAAGTGAAGTATGAAGAAGAAGAATATGATTTCTTTAATATGTTTGTTTCATGTGCAGGTAACAAAGAAAAAGTGGATGAAAGAGACAATAAATTTACAATTGTAGTCCAAGGTCAAGCTAGAACAAGAAAACAAGCAAAAGCACATGGCTACATTGTACCAAGTTGGCCTTGGCTCAAGAAGCATGTTGTTGGACCAACAAGCACAAGTGCAATAGTTGATACAAATATATTTGAGATCTAAAAACAAGGAAACAATGCACACATGCAAAGAAACTGAAAGACAAGAAAGAAGATTCATATTTGAGGTGAACCTCAAATTTCTTTTCCTCAATAGTATGGTGCAGGGGCATTAGGAGCCTCATAAGCATGTATTTGTGCCATTTTTGATTTTTAGGTTGTTTGAATGTTTTGGAGTCTAATAAAGTCATTTATGACCATTTGGGTTTATATTGATCACTTTTGGAGAGTTATAGGCTTATTGGTCAAAAATTGTAAAAGTTGTTAATGTTGCTCAAAAAGTGGCAAAATGGTGTTTTATGAACAAAATAATTAAAATGTGGTTGGAAATAGTTGGGATAGATGTAAAATTTATAGATACACCCTCCAAACTCAAATTGGGGGTTGAAGGCATTATGGTTGAAGATTTGGTAAATGAAAACAAACATTTTTTGTGCATTTTCTCACGTTCAAATTTGTTCTTTCATTTGGTACAAATTGTACAGACCACATATCGACCTGAAACCAATTGGAATATGTTGGAACATGAATCTACTTTCATTTTATTTTTGTTTCATCAATTTTAATTGAGTATTAAGAAAGTTATTGCATTTTCTTTGAAAACAGTTACAAACCCTGTCTAGGGTTTTCAGAAAGTGTAAAAAAATAATTTCTCTTGATTTAAATGGTGAAAAATTATGAAAATTTCAATTTAAGTCTATTTTTACATGCTATAAATGATTCCAAAGTTTTGGATTGAGAAATGATGGCCATGAGGAGATATAGATTGATGTCCTAAATCAATTCTGTCAACAAAGGGATAAACTCTAAATACATGTAGAATTTGATATAGTACATGCATCAATTTCTTAGAGGAGAACATGAAGGGTTATAAGACATAAAATTAGATTGTGTGGGGGATTGAAAAACCATTTATTCCATGTATCAAGTTAGTCTTGATTATTGAATTCCTTTTAGGAAAAATGACTAGGGTGAAATAGGATACACCTAGTTGATATTTGGAATGCACCATTGTGTGAAGTGGCAATCAAAACAAATCTAAGTTTTCTCTGCATCAGTGGTGCTGGTTCACCCCCTTGGTTTATAGATGCTCAATCCTTACCGAGAAAATTTCACCTTGTGTACCTCAAAATCCTTTAAATATTCACAATATGTACATGCTACATAATTTGATTGAAATATTTTGTTCATAGCAACTACACTAATAAACTGCGCTATGCATGTGAACAAAAGAAATTAGATCAGAAAATATTTGAACCATGGACCTCTACATATGAATGAAATTATCTGTACAAATGAAGTAAATTCGGGTAGTCTCTTAGGGCACGACATGGGCATTAGAATGAGCTCTAATAAATACATATGGGAGAAGATTGAGCTACATCTAGTTTTTCAATTTCTCTTATTTGAAATGATATTCCCACCATGCTTTCGCTGTAAATGCTAACATTATTAACAATAATGATAGATCTCCCATGTTGTGACAAAATATCAAAGAAGGTAGAGAATTTTGTATCAAATACATGTAGGAAGGCTGAGAATCTGTTCCAACAGTCAAGTTTACTAATAAATATTAGCAAACCACAATAAACATTAACAAAATACACCAAACTAACAATACCATAAGCTAATGATGGAATATGCTAACAAATAGTTAGAATTGATGATAGGAAGATTCTAAGTGTCTACAGTGGATATGACTTGATTGCTAATTTAAATAACATCACGAGCAACATGAGCATTTGGGATGTTCTTTATCAGCTTGGACAATTTGAAAAGTTAAAAAAAAAATGATCTTGAAAAATGTTACAATTTTTTAAGAAGAATAAAAAGTGAAAAAGATGAAGTATTTGCTCAATATGAAGATACTCATTACATCCCTCCTTTTTATGGGACTTTGAAAATAGAAAATACAATTATTCACAACTATATTTTGGATATAGGGGTATCAAAGAATATAATGCCAAAATACATTGTAGACCAAATACGTATTTCATAGAAACCTAATAATCATAAAATGATTTTTCTTTTTATGCTAGATAGACTAAGTATTGTAGAAATTTAGGGAAATTATCATAAAAATAGTCTAGGATGAAATAAATTTATGTATAAAAAATCCAAATCCTTGAAATTCCTACCAATTATAACATTATAGGGAGAGATTGGTCTAAAAAAATTGGTGATTTTTTCACTACAGATACAACTTGGGTTCTCATGAGGAATTATTTGCTTTCATATGTAGAGAAGACTAGTATGTAGTTCTAATTTAACCTTATTTCACCCTCCATCTCATTTGCTAAAGATGGGATAGGAACCTATTAATTTTGAACAATGATTAATATGACATAAGTCACCTTAATGAGAATATAGATTAGTGTGTTTCTTCTTAAATGATACATATGAAGCATGCATAATGATGTTCTTGTTCCCAAAATAGAAGAAGTGTCAATGTTATCTTGATGTGTCCTAAATCTAAGTCTCATCAATTCACTTTTTATTCATTATTTAGTGCTGTGACCAAAGACTTAGTATGAGCCAACTACACTTGATGCATGAAGATTCAAAGTATAATTAAACCACCAAACATCAGTCCCAATAAGATCATTCAATGCAAAACTAAACTAAGAATCCACTAAAACTAACATATTAAATCATGAAAGCTTCAAAAACACCTATTCTAATCCATTGAAACTTATTCTATTAGGGGAGTGGTGTTGCATTGATGTGGAATGATGAACCTTTCCAAATCCCTTGGATATTGAGCTTGTTTCGATTGATTCTATTGAAGAGAATTGACGAAACCGATGAAATATGTGTGATAAAACATGATTTAAATGCTAAATTAACATGATGAATGCTAAGATGATTGATATGGGTGTATGGAAATATACTCTAAATGTATGCAAGCTTCAAAAGATTAAAACACTAATTACAAAATATGCTAAATGTATGTACCTATGTTATCATGGAAGCCATTAATGGGCGATTTAAGCTAATGATGCAAGTAAATTAAGCTAAAAGGATGCTAAATAAGTGCTAAATATGAGTGCAAGTGAAAGTGATTTTAACAACATAAGTTTTCTCTTAAAAGATGGATCCATTTGTCTCCAAATAGTGACCTATTTATAGGAGGACAAATGTGAAATGAAGGGCTAAGATTGAAAAAGTTAATCAATGGTCAATATGAAAAGAAGATGGAGGCATAGATCATGGATTCCCATCAAGGGTTGAGGATGCAATATGATATTTAATCAAGGGCTTACATTCATCCAAACAAACACACTTTCAAAACTTGCAAAAGAAGTCTTGTTGAGTGTTTTTTATAAAAAAAGAATATTCCCTTTTTCAAATGAGTGAAGAAAGAGAATATTATCAAAAATTCTCATTGGTGAAGGAGATTATATATTTAGTTAATTAAAACCAAATTTAATTGCAAAGGGGAAGGAATATTCCATGGGAATATTCCCCTTTTGGAGGAATGTGCAAAGGAGGAATATTCCCTTACAAGTGGGGAAATTAGATTTAATTAATAATTTGATAATTAAAACAAAGTTTTAATTATGCAAATTAGGAGAATTAAATGATATTCATTAAATAAATGATTTAATGAAAAAGGGGGGATGTGATATGATATTTAATTAAATAACTTAGGGTTATTTAATTAAATAAGAGGACTTTAGGGGTTAAATTAAATAATTTGATTTATTCAATTTAATAGGATGAAATGTTAGCACAAAAGGGGGTGAATTAACCTAATTAGGTCAATTAAGTTAATAGATGAAAATGGTGTGATTAATTAAATAGCTAGGCTAATTTAATTAATTAAACGAAAAGAGAATGGGTTTTAGGATGAAACAGTGTTAGTATATCTGATTTGAGTGCATGATATCATTTAGGACATTTTTAAGTGTTTACATTTTTTCCCTCTTTCACTACTGAATTTGACTCCATTTTCTGACGAACGTTCATTAGTGGTTCGACAAACATTTGTCAGAAAATTGAGGAAAAAATTTTCGTAGCTATTTTTTCGTCGAAATTCCGACGACGAATGAAATGTCGAAATAACGGCGGAAATTCGTCGGTTGTCGGCATCATAAAATGCTTCAAATTTTCGTCAGAATATCGATGAAAAATTCATGTACCCATCAATGAATTACAACCAAAATGCAATTTCAATGGCTCTTTCGAAGCGTTGAAACAACACCAGAAGTTCGTCGCCATTTCAACGAAATGGGCAAGGAGTAGCATCGAAACAACACCAAAAGTTCATTTTGATTTTGATGAAATGGGCAAGGAGAAGCGTCGAAAGAACACTAGAATTTTATCACCATTTTGAAAAAATGAGCAAGGAGTAGCGTCGAAACAACACCAAAAGTTCATCGCCATTTCGACGAAATGGGCAAGGAGCAGCGTCGAAACAACACCAGAAGTTCATTGCCATTTCGACGAAATGGGAAAGGAGTAGTGTCGAAACAACAACATAAGTTTGTTGCCATTTTGACGAAATGGGCAAGGAGTTACGACGAATCTTTCGTTGCAGCTATAGCAACTTCTTTGGACCTTTTCAGTGATTCATTAGTGGCTTTCGCCGAAATTGCGACGAAATAATGCAATTTTGAAAACAAAAAATTCCTTGAAATATACCATCGTGGAGACTCTTGGCGACGACCACCAAAGCCAACCCATTAGTGAGAGATCAATCATCGACACATGATAGAAAACTCACTTCGATAGTCCATGTCTTGTTGATGACTTCCATCGGCAAGATAGATCCAATGTCACACCGATCTGACCTCTTCAAGAGTTTTGAACACTGTTGGTTATCAACAAGACATTTTGAGGGTCTCACCAATTAAACAAGTGTCTAAGAGCAAGTAAACAAATCAAACCTATTAATTTTCTTATTTTGAGGTTCTTTAAATCATAGAATAGATACAATCTTCTTGTGTATAATGTACTTATATTCAAATTTGAATTCGAGACCAATTGTCATTGCACATAGTATTCTGTAAGCAATATATTTCCAAATGATTTATGGTGTTGTACAACTCTACCTATCATCACAGTTCTGCTATTCCCCCCCTAGAGAATCCTGCAAAGACAAGTTGACAATACCAAGTCAAATAATATGAAAAAGACTTACTTCCATACAAATTAAATGATTATTCTCATAATGGAAATTGTCTAATTACAACAACAATTCCATGAAAGGTTATCCATGCTTCATAAGAGATGACTGATCATACATACAGACTGCAAGATGCATAGAAAAAGCATTACACTTGAGAACAACCAAGGGCTAACAAGGAAGGAGTTAAGAAATGTCTAGATTGAAGAGAAAATGTGTAGGGAAA
>VDFB02154938.1:30483-50054 GCA_007258455.2 Sequoia sempervirens | reverse complement strand
GGGAGAGGGGGTAGGAGGGATAGACTTGAGAGAGAGAGAGAGGGTAGAGGGTTTAAGGGTTTGGTGTTTAAGGGTTAAGGGTTATGGGTGGTGATGGAACTTCAAAGTTTTGTTCTTTGTGTTCTATTTTATCCTGCCTTGTGTCTCTGGTCATCTATGGTGTTTGGGAAAATCCTAAGGATGGGATTTTACCTTCATCTTCATGTAAAACCATAGTGTTCATCTTACAACTTGGATGGGATCTATTTGGCCGTTACTTTTTGGGAAGGCTTTAAAATGACTTAAGCCCCACGCTTCGTCTAGGTTGGGCCCCCTTTTGTTTTATCATTTTATTTCCTTCGCCTGACTTTATTTTTCCTAAGTCTTTTTTTGGTCCTGTGTGCCCTCGTTAAAACAACTTATGTCATTGTTTGTTGTTGGCCTAGTGATGTCCCCTTATTCCTTTAGAGGAGAGGGCCCAGTAGTCGTGCATGCTAACTTTCTCAGCATGTAGCAATTGACTGGAATATCGTAGAACCTTCATTTTGTTTTTTGAAATGTAGACTGGTCTCTTATTTATCTATAACTAAGGTTTGGAGGCGTGACTCATCATGCAACTTGCCACATTGGAAAATCTTTTGAGAACTGTCTAAAATTTGACTTTTTAAAGGTTCAACCAAAACTTAATCATGGAACCCCCAATAGTTGATGAAAAAAATTTATCATTTGTTGCTTGTAGAATATCATATTTTTATTTAAATTAAAATTAATATACAACCTAAGTGGACGAAATACTTATTGATAACCATAAATCTTTGATATCTCTACCTTTTATATTCAACACATATGGACTAATAGTTGAACACAAAAAATCTAGTTGTTGTTATAAAAACAACACATAATTATTTAAAATACAACTTATATTGAACAAAAATGGACCAATAGTTGAACACTAAAACATTTTGAAAATCCTTCACATTTAATGGGAAAATACATGTTATTTATTGTGCTCAACTTTTATATTTGTGATAGGACATGTAGACACCAAAATTTGGTCTAAGCTTGCGACTTCAATATTCTTCATAATTAGTATTCTTGATGGTCATGATTAAATAATGTCAATTATTTAACTATTATCTAAAGTCTTCATTTCTTTATTAATTAAATAAATCTAATTATTTAATTAATTCACTTTAACTTTTATTCTTCTATTAATTAAATAATTTTAATTATTTAATTAATTCACACTTTTCTTTATTCCATCTGATTAATTAAATAAACACTTTTTATTTAATTTTGTTACTAATTAACCTTATCTTCTTCAATTAAATAAATTCTTATTTAATTTACCTTTATCATATGTCAACTATAATTAAATAAATTCTTTATTTATTTAATTATTCTTTTAATCCCTTCATCACTTAATGAAATAAATCTTATTTATTTAATTATTCTTCAAATATTAAATTTTGAATTAAATGAATTATTTAATTCATAAATCCTATTTTAATGCATTCCTCTATATTTAGATAATTGTGTGAGTTATCTAGGTATTCACTTTGACTCGACTCGACATCTATTTAAATCACTTAGTTAACTCTTGATTTAATGTCTAAGTGGCTTTCTCGAGTAATCTCTTCGTCAAATCATTCAATCGTCTAGTGCTAACTCAATTGTTGAATGTACATGCAAATTAATTAAATATTCTTATTTAATTAATTAAACCTTGTGTGTGTATTCAAACAAGAGTTGCTTTAATCCATCTTTATCTTTGTCACGCAAAGATAATTCTTTGGTTTTCGAATACCAAACTTGAAGATTGAATCATTTATTTAATCTTCAATTCTATTTCTAATTTGTATCACTCATGTCACTACTAACAATTATCATAATGCATGTCTAATATGTTGATCTCAACCGTCTGTTGATCTTTCAATCCTGGTCTATCATTCGAATAATCAATTATCTATAAATTGATCTATTCTTCATCATTCCAATCTCTCTCAAAATCTTATGAATTTTTGGAGCAACTATCTTGAAGCTTCGATGTTTTGCTAAATCTCTATCATAGGCTATACTTGCACAAAATTTTGAAAATCTGAGGGCAATTATACTACAATGGCAAAATGGAGAAGGGCAATCGAGATGATACATGGAATTACGTACATATTGGGTGAGATTGTTCAGTTTATTTACGTTTTGGATTTCCTTTGTTCTCTGTTGCTTAACTTAGATTGCATTAGAGTTTTAGATTTAAGATTGCATGTTTTCTCTGATCTGTTTCTTCTGCATTTTTTTGGACATTACATTTGGTGAACCCGACATGAAACCATCTTCGTGAATCCGTAGACTTTATTTCATTTTGCAGGTTTTTGTACGAAACGACACATCTGCTTGACGAAACACTGCAATTGACATACAAAGACGCATCAATGTGATGAAGCGACACAATTGACTTTTCGAACCGCATCTGACATAAGAAACGACGCATCTAAATTTTTTTGATGCATATGTCATTTTCTGAGCCACAATTGACTGGTGAAATACCGAGACACATTTGACAGAGAAAATGACGCATCCGACTAATATATTTTAGGATTAGATTTTCAATTTACAGTTTCCTTTTCGTGGTTTTTTTTCGCTAATCTTCTATTTTTAGCGCATGTCTTGAGGAATTAACGAGTTTTTGCAGGACGATTGATGAAGACAATATTGAAAATTACTAATGAATCTTTCTATAGAACTCATGTTGAAGACCCTAGTTAATTCTTTGAAAATATTTTTTGGTAGTGTAGCAAATGTTTTGTTTGGTTTAAAATTAACAAGTGTCTACTGTGTTTGGTGCAAAAGCACAACTGTGTAATTACCCTCACGATTTGGTACATCAAAGTATCCTCTCCCCTTGCACATCTGTGTGATCTTAGGTGTAAGAGAAATGGTTACCAACTCTAGAACTTGGGTCTATTCTAGTTGAAAAAAGTACTCACCCAAGGAGAACTTAGACCGGTAGCACCCTGAACCCGAGGGACTTCCAGCCAGTATATAAAAGTGAATTCTTGGGGAAAGCCCAAGAATCACGCATATGGTTCTGATGAGATGGATCCGAAATGGGACTCTCGCCACATGGATCATGCCCTATGAACGAAATTCTCATATTTAACACCTTTTGTTTTAGAGACCAACCATTTTTCAGCCGTTGCTTGGTATAGTGTAGGGTATAGTATCATGCACGAAGACACTCACTATTGATCCCCTTGAGTAGAGATAACAATTCTCAGGAGGTCATTACCCAAAGAATCCAAATTTGGTGTGCTCGAATGATGTTAATGAGCCGTGGAGGGGAGCCAATGCCACCAAAATTCTAAGTTATCCGCTCTTGAGAAGTAAAGGTGTTTATCACCAATCTGGGGTATATCGATGGGCTATACCAAGTATACAAACCATTGGCCTATTGGCCTATTAGGATTGTACTTGTCTATTGTCAAATTACACATTCTTTAAGTCCAAATCAAATTGAAAACACTTTGTCTTATGATTGTCTTTATTTGTCGGAACTTGATCACAGAAAATAGCATCAGTTTTATATCCCAAATCACTGAAAACACACAGAGAGTTACAACTGTTTACCAGAAGGTCTAAATTGATTTTTAGATTCGCATCTATTTAACTTCGAGTTGCATCTATCATTATCAGTCACATCTATTTAGCGTAGAGTCACATCTACTAGATTAGCTCGCATTTGCTTTGCAAGAAACCACAAATGTTATATTTTGAGTCACAACTATCATTACTAGTCTTATCTATGATAAAATTAACCGCATCTGCCAGATTCAGATACTGAACATTTACTAGAAACTCGCAATTGATCATCAGAAAATTACAACTGTGAAACTTAACCGCAACTGGTAAACTTAATCGTATATGTGAAATCTTGTGACACATTTTCCTAATTAGAAAACTAGAATTCAAGATCACTGTCCAATCAAACACGGTTATACCAGTCTTTTAGTTGTCTTCCCACAAGTAGACTTTGAAGAGAAACATGAAACGATTTGCTCAATTTTGCATCCTTTAAGTTCATTTAGTCATTACCATAGTTGTATTGATTTTGAGTTTTACTTTCATCTTTGAGTACATATTGCCTTTAGATTTAAACTTCTAGGAAGGTCTTTTTTTGCAAACTTTAGGATAGGTCCATCATCTATACTCTAGAAAGATCATAGCATCAATGAAATTTGTCATTGAACCTAGTCCTATCATCTTATCCTTTGTCCTACAGAGAGTCCTCCTAGCTCATCTGTCTAGTTAGGAAACTCAACTTGTCTTTGATTCTCATCCTACATTGGTTCCTTGACTTAACTAAATTGACGCCTTGGTTAGACTTTAGGTAGTTTGTACCCTCATCTTAGGTTTATAGAATTGATTACCTTAGAAGTTTGCTTAGATTTTTCAGATTTGGATATTGTCATTTTTAGACTAGCATCATCCTAGAACATTCCTTATTTTTCATCCAGAAAATCCAAAAAAACATAGACTAGAATCATACTGTCCATAGATGTAGTTTTGCATTCCTTGCATATTGAGCTAATCTTACATGGTTGAAACTAGGTCTAAGAGAAGAGAGAAATAAAAGATGTTGAACCCAAACGAATTCATCAATCCATTTTCCTCAAGACCTCACAAGAATCTATTAGAAAAATTCACCACTAGAAACACTGAAGGTCACATTACAATAGAAGACATAGAGGCTGCCGCACAGGACCCTGAGTTTTCCTCTTTTGTAGATGAGTACCTAGCAAACGATCGTCAATGATACTTAGCCAAATTTCTAGTTGAAGGTGCTACCTTACCTACAGGATTTGATATCAGCACCTTGCAACCTCAACCTACACAAGGGACAAATACAATGACTGCCGGTACTAATATACCTCAGGTAAGCACAACTATGCCATTTGGCACACCTACACAGACTATGACAATCCATACGTCTCGATTTGGTACATTTGGCATGACATTAGGATTTAATTTCAGTGTAGGGGGATCATCATCCACTCCCTCCGGTCCTCTTGTTGGGAGTAAAAGACCTAAAATGTTAGCTTCTACACCATATGTCAGTGTCACAAGTATAATATCCCAGGCAACAACCATACCTAATGCCAGTGTCACAAGCACCATACCACAATCGATGGCCATACCTAGTGCTCAAGTCACTAGTACTATACCACAGATTACATAAATAGGAGACATTCCCTCATTCCAATATGGCAATCAAAATCCATCTTCCTAGATCGACAGTCAAAATATATTCACACAAATTCCAAATCAAAATCTGTTCTCCCAGATGGGTAATCATAACCCATTCTCCTAGATTCCAAGTCAACAACAATTTACACAGCTTTTGAATTAGAATCCCTTTTCCCAACACGGTACCCATAATCCATTCACACAGATCCCAAGTCAACACCAATTTATGTAGATTCTAGACCAAAACATGTTTACTAACATTCCGAATCCAAACCCACCTCAAATACCAACGTTCAATCAAAACCCATCACAAGACCTTGGATTTTAGAATACATACACAAATCTGCATAATCCACCTAGCACATCATTGACCCAAGTTGACATCTTGCAAACAAAAATGCACGCACTAAAAACACAAATGGACAACATGGTAGTGTCAACTAAGAAATCCTTTTCAACAAAGGACATATGCCCATTTCCCTTTGATAGATCATTGTACATGACCCCTTTCCCTCACGGGTATGTCATACCAAATCTCCCTAAGTACAATGACAAACAAAATCCAATAGAACATATAAGGGAATTTTCTACCATATTCATAGATGTCGCTTATGACCCCACATATCTTATGAGACTATTTCCAAGAAGTCTTGTAGGAATTGCACTAGGGTGGTTTTCAGGTCTAGACTATGGCATCAGATCTTGGGGTGAATTAGCTGAGAAATTTTTTGAGCAATTCTCCTTCAACATAGACCACAAGATAAATATCGCAACCTTGTGTCACACAACATAAGATGAAGGTGAAACATTCATCGCTTTCTTCCAGAGATGGAGGACTATAGCTAGCTGGTGTCCTGTCAAGATACTTGAAAAACAAAAAGTTACTATGTTCTAGGAAAACCTTCATGCAAAACTAAGGAGTAACTTAATGGTACATTGTTGTATGTCTTTTTCAGAACTAGTAGAAAAAGGGGTTATAATAGAAAAATATCTCATTGAAAAAGGTGAACTTAAGACATCAACATCCAATAGAAATTCAATTGTGCAAAACACCTCCAATGACATAAATAGATTCTGGTCTCGCAACAAAAATGTCACCAATGATGGGGTAGTTGATGCTAAAACTGTACAAGCAGGACCAATCATCACATTCCAAGGACCTAACACATCTTCCAACACGCTTAATGCTATCAATCAACCTCCCAACATGGTCCAAAATACTCAACGTCTGCAACAACCAAAGGAGGTTTAAAAAATGCGAGTTCACTCCCTTAGGGGAACCCATTGAGTCCGTATTCAAACAACTATTACAACATAATCTTATACAGCTGCAAGAGCCTAGAAAATATGATCCAGGACAATTTAAACTAGTTTGGTGGGATGACAATTCCTTTTGTGATTATCATAGAACTAAGGGACATAACCTACAAAATTGTCGCCAACTAAAGAATATCATACAAGATCTTGTCGAAAGGAGAATAATTGAAGTTGGTGGATAGAAACCAAAGTCATCAAACACTGATCATCAAGTCTTTTATGATCCACTACATGACCATGGGAAAGGAACTGTTCCTAGTTCGAGTGCTAAGACCAATATGTGAGCCAACTATGTGAGTATCAAGCATGATTATAATAGTGGAAAAACCATTCACCACCTTCGCGTCGTCGATGAGAATATCAATACCATTACTATCAATACAAATCCCAAGTGTGCAGCCAACACTTGTCATACGAAGTTCACTATCCAAGGTCCTCCATCGTAGAAAACACCACAACCTTCCAAGTCACAATATAACCTACTTGACTAGTTGGGGAAAACCTCAGCCCAAATCTCAATCTTGGAATTGTTGCATATCTCCCCTGAGCATCGATCCATTCTAGATAAGGCTTTACAAAACACCACGGTCCCCAATGATCTTGATGTCAATCCTTTCCAGGAAATGGTGGGCTATTTCACCAATAATCATCATGCCACATTTTCTAAACAAGACTATGCAACTGAAAAGACAAACCATAACGACCCTTTACATCTAGAAGTCCTTGTTGATGACACCAAAGTTAGATGAGTTTTGGTAGATGGAGGATTAGGGTTAAATCTGTGCACTTTAAAACTTATTAAGGCATTAGGTTTCTTAGAAGCATGCGTAGACACAACCAAAAGTATTGTCAATAAAGCTTATGATGATGAGGAGCGAAAATCAAAGGGGTTGGTAACACTTCCTATTAGAATTGGTCCTATAGTAATGGAGACAAAGTTTCAGGTCTTGGATCTTACCCTTCCTTATAACCTTCTGCTAGGCAGACCATGGATTCATGCCATGAAGGCAGTTCCTTCCACGTATCATCAGTGTCTCAAATTCCCTTATAATGGCACAAAAATAACTATAGATGGTGACCCAGATTCATTCTAGTATTTCACCAATCTAAAAGAGATACCCCAACACCAAGTGCCAGTAAACCAAGAGGCTTCATCGTCCAATCCATCTTCCTACATTGATCCACCCACACTCACTTGAACATCTATTTCACCCTCAATTCCTACCACTCCTAGGGTTGAGATCCAAGACAAGGGTTGTTGAGAGTATTACATGAAGACATCTTATTGTGTTAACCATTTGATTCCTCCTAAGTCATATGGTTTACCTACATTGGATAGGAGACAATCTATGGTCACTATACACATTCCTCCCACAACAACTTTTACTAAATGGGGTGAACTAAGTAAAGATGCCGTAGATACAAAAGATGTCACTTCCTGGTTGAATAAGGAAGATAATGAAGGACCTCTCTCACTTGCTCACATTCCTACAGATCTATATGGAAAGGGTTTCACAATCATGCAGAGCAAGGGATATAATGGACATAGTGGTTTAGGCTTAAATCAAGACGAGAGGATTGAACCAATATTTGTTTCTTAGTGGCCAAAAGGATTAGGGCTAGGGTTTCAACCGATTCAGATTGGTGTTCCTAGTACTACATCACCCTTACTTGAGGAAGTAAGTGCTTTAGAAGATATTAAGACATCTCACGAACCATCAGACCAATATCATTGTGACTCCCCCAACTCCAACGACTATGAGTGGGATTCCCTATCCTCTACCTCTTCCATGGACCTTGACAAGCTATTTGGAGAACTTGACTTAATGTTAAGATCCTCACCAAGTCCATTGAATTCCCATCCACCAAAGAATATGAAAAAAGAGGAATGGTTTAAACACTACTATTGGGAATCACTTGATCCTACCTCTTGGAAACCTGAGCCATCTGTTTCAGATAACCAAACCTTGGCATTAGGCCCACCTATCAATTTTCCTAGATCTAAACCTAAGAGCAAACAGGACTTAGTGCATGAATTTTGTGACCATATGAATAACTCATTCCTTACCTTGACCTCATTGAACATTGATAACTCCGACAATGACATGCCCTTAGTCTATCCCTAACTCATTGATTGGGACCAACAAGACACACCCGTCTTAGACATTTTTGAGAATGACGAAGCAATTGCTGAGTTCTTGGGATTACGAGAAGGCATACTTAACGGTGATCACAAGGCTGGTTTTACCATTGACTTGGACAATAAAGCATATTTTGGGGAATCTGTTCAACCCTTTAGTCGCAAAAATGAGAAAAAGAATAAACAAGATAAAAAGGACGAGTCTCTAGGTGATAACCAAAAGGCACCTTTAGACAATGAAAAAGTAAAAAGAAAGGACGCATCAGAAGGTGAAAACCTCTTTTAGGAACCTAAGGATGGAGGTTTGGAAATTATCCCTGTTGCACAAGAAAAGTCACCCATGCTCATTGAAGAATCAGTAGAATTCAACATAGGTACAAAAGAGAATCATCGACTAGTTTATTTTGCAGCATCCTTGACAAAAAAAGAGCAGTCAGAATTCCACTTCTTTGCACAAAGATAGATAAATTTTTCCTGGTCCTATGCAAACATGCCTAGGTTGGATCATAAACTTGTTCTACATCACTTATCCTTACAACCATGTGTCAAACTAGTGAAACAAAAATTGAGGAAAATGCATCCACAGATTGCTTTACTAGTGAAGGTAGAACTCAAGAAACTGTTAGACGTTGGTTTTATTAGATCAATCGACAATGCGGATTGGATTTCCAATCTTGTACCAGTCACTAAACCAACTAGGGGAATCCACATCTGCATCTATTTTAGAGATATCAACAAGGCTTGTCCTACGTATGACTTCCCTTTGCCTAACATAAACATGATAGTTGACATGACAACAGGTTATGAGATGTTGTCCCTTATGGATGGATTTTCAGGATATAATCAGATCAAAATTGCAACTGAAGACCAACCTAAGAATACTTTCACTTTTCCTTGGGGAACCTATTGCTGGAATGTTATGCCCTTTGGACTAAAAAATGCTGGAGCAACCTATCAATGTGCCATGACCACCATCCTTCATAATCTAGTACACACTCTTATGGAGGACTACATCGATGACCTTATTGTTAAATCCAAGACAAGGGAAAAACATTTATAGGTTTTAGACAAGATATTTCAAAGGCTGGAGAAGTATAAAGTGAGACTCAATCCCAAGAAATGTGTGTTTGGAGTCAAGTGAGGAAAGCTCTTAGGTTATATCATTTCTAGAAGAGGCATTGAAGTAGATCCGGCCAAGGTGAAAGCAATCATAGACATGCCTCCACCAACTAATCTCAGTCAACTAAGGACATTACAAGGAAGAATGCAATCCATCAGAAGATTTATAGTGCAGTTAGCAGATAAGACACATCCTTTTCAACATCTACTTAAGAAAGGAGTACCCTTTGCATGGACAACTAGGTGTGGAGAGGATTTTCAACTGATTAAGGAATATTTACTCACACCACTAGTCTTAATGCCACATATTGAAGGAAGACCATTGATTCTTTCTATTACAACAACCCATTCATCACTCAGAGCATTGCTTGCATGAAATGATGATGAAGGTCATGAAAGGGTAGTCTATTATATTAGTTGGACTTTGGTAGGTTATGAGCTCAACTATAGTACCATTGAACGTTCCTATCTTGCAGTGGTATTTTCTACCCAAAAACTAAGGCATTATATGCTAAACCATCAAAGAATGTTGATTGCCAAAATAGATCCTTTGAAATATCTTCTAAGCAAGGCAACATTAATAGGGCGACTGGCCAAATGGGTTATGATACTTAGTGAGTATGATATCCAGTATGTAGAGAGAAAGGCTATTAAAGGACAAGTTATTGTTGACCAGTTAGCTGACACACCAATACAAGCAGATCACCCACTAGTTGCAGAATTTCCTGATGAGTTTATATTCACCATCGACACAAACACAACATGGAAACTGTACTTTGATGGATCACATACAAATCATGGCTCAGGGGATAGTATACTGTTTATCACACCACAGGGTGATTCCATCCCTAAGTCATTCAGGATTGCATTCCCATGTACTAACAACATAGCCAAGTATGAAGCTCTAGTGACAGGGTTACGCATGGCAGTCAAGTGGAAAATTAAGAATCTACAAGTATATGGTGATTCTCAACTAGTAATCAGACAGGTAAATGATGATTATGAGACTAAGGATGAGAAGCTTTCTCCATACAAACACATGGCTAATAGCTTTAAAGAGTACTTTGAAAAAGTTGAATTTCATCATATACCTTAGATTTTAAATAGGGTAGCAGACGCTATGGCTACAATATCACTTCTAGACATTCCTAACAACGTGCCTAAGTTTGAGTCTTTGGTAGAACAACTTTTGGTCCCAGCCTATGTTATCCTAGATTCTGAAATGGTGTGTGACATTGTTGGTCCTAATTCCCCATGGTACAAAGAAATCTATGACTACCTTCATGCCAAAGTCATACCCACTGGCCTGCCAAACAACCAATGTAGGACATTCCTCCGCAAGTCGGCCAAATATACCATCATCAGAGACACCTTATATAGACGCGCCTTAGATAATACCCTACTGAGATGTCTTGATTCTATTGAAGCACAAGCAACCTTGCATGGCGTACATGAGGGTATAGGTGGTTCCCATTCTAGCGGTCCTACCTTAGCCAAAAAAATTATGAGACTGGGTTATTATTGGCCTACTATGGAAAAGGACTCATATGTCTTTGTAACAAAATGTTGCCAATGCCAAGTTCATGGAGACTTGATACATGCGCCAGCATAGGAGCTCCATCCTATAACGTCACCATGGCCCTTCGCCCAATGGGGACTTGAATTCATAGGTAAGATCCACCCCACATCATCTAATGGCCACAAATTCATTATTACTGCCACTGAGTATTTTACAAAGTGGATTGAAGCTATTCCTATGACATACATTACCGACACACAAATCTCTAAGTTTATCCTGATCTATATCATCTGTCGGTATGTTGTCCCTCAGTCCATAATTATTGATAATGGCCGCCCATTTAAGAATCAAGAAGTTTTCCATATTTGTGATGAATTTCATATTCAACATCACTTTTCCACTCCATACTACCCACAAGGTAACGACCAAGTAGAGGAATCTAAAAAAACCATCATTAGAATCCTGAAGAAGATTGTCAATGATGTTGGCCATGACTAGCATTTATAGCTTAATCCTGCCTTATGGGCTTATTGCATAAGTATCCGTACTCCCACTAGTGCCACTCCCTATGATGCTGGTCGTGACTGGCATTTACAACTTAATCTTGCCTTATGGGCTTATCGAATAAGTATCCATACTCCTGCTAGTGCCACTCCCTATTCACTAGTATTTGGCTTTGAATCCATTCTTCCTATTGATGTCGAGATTCCTTCCCTAAGGGTATCCTTGAAAGGCCACATTGATGATGAAGAGTACCGAGTATCGAGACTCCATGAGCTAGAATTCCTGGATGAGCGAAGACAGAAGGCATTAAACCATCTCTAAGCATATTATAATTGCCTTTGTTGTAGCTATAATAGGAAGGTCTTGAACATAAACTTTGACATTGGTGACCTGGTTTTAATGGAGAACCCAAAGAATCAAGCAGAAAGAGAAAAACCAAGAAAGTTTGAAACAAACTTGTTAGGACCTTATATTGTTATAGAAGCCTTTGGATCAAGAATGTACCAACTCTCTACTCCTGAAGGGGAACCATTGTCCTCACCAATTAATAGTCTTCATATGAAGAAATTCTACGCATAGCTTCTATGAGCCTTGTCTTAATTAGCGAAAATACAAAAAATCAAAAAATCAAAAAAATTGTTACCAAGGTGAAAACCTTGCAAACAGGTGTCTTGGTAACACCAAAAAAATTAGATAATCCAAAAAATAGTAAAGAGAAATAATTCATCCAATAGTGAAAACCACTTTGGTGGTGCTTTGGATAGGTACCATGGTGAAAACCTGGCAAACAGGCGCCATGTGTAGTTGACTTTGCTCCTTTGTCTACTATTGTTCTAATCTAGTATCCCTGTACATACACCCTATCCTTGTATATACTACCATCTATCCTTGTACATATCACATATCTTTCCCATCCATCACTCGTACATACCATTCGTAATAAGTGGTAATCTTTCCCATAACTTGGAATGATTGACATCAAGTGCATTTCATATCCTCCATTTTACCCTATTCAATATCAATTGGTCTTATACTCGACTGGGGGCAAATAATTGACGTGCGTCATATCAGTTCTTACATTGGCTGTATTGAAGACGTAAAACCATAGAAAAATCCAAAAACATCAAAAAATGAGCTTAAAAAACACAAAAGCATCATAAAACTTCAAAATGACAAAAAAATCAAAACATGTCAAAAATCCAAAAACAGAGTCACAGTCAGTCGCATTTGTCGAACTACGTTGCCTCTGCGACTAGACGTAGGCAAGGCCATCTGCCGATGTGCCTTTGAGGCATTAGGTTCATTTGTATAAACTCAAGACTCTATCCATAAGTTCATTGGTTGTGTTGAACTATGAGGTCTCTGCGTGTATAACGTAGGCAAGGCCATCAAGCGATGAGCCCCCGAGGCCGCACTAGGTTAGTCCATTACAGTTCGTCACATTCACTATCACACACATCTTCTATTTGTAGTCAATCTTGTCAATTGGAGTCAAGTCAAACTACGAGGTCTTTGTGTGTATAACATAGGCAAGGCCATCAATCGATGAGCCCCAGAGTCTACACTAGGTCAGTCCTTTAGGGTTTGTCGTCACACATAGTCAATTGTCTACACATCATATCAGGTCATGCATTAATCTGGTGAACAAGTCAGAAATATATCTAAGTCAGATCAAACAAATTTCCAAATGAAACAATCCAAACAAATCAACTAATGTTTGCTACAGGATGTGTCCTTCCTGCATATCGACATTGTCAAACAGTCAACATAGCCTTACACAGGTTATCACATCAACGAAATTTGACTCAACGTCTTATATGATACATGTCTTTCTGAAACTAGGGTTTGTCATGCCTTATATAGATAGTCATAACATAGAAACTAGACTCACAGTCTTATCCGATATGTGTATCTCCTGAAATCAAGCTCTATCAATCAATCCTTCTATCAATCAAAACGAATCAAACAAACAGATCAAGTTTTGGAAAATATTTTATTGGATTTTTTACTTTTTGGCTTCTTTATCTTATCTTTTCATTCAACTTTATGATGGGAATTATGTTACTAGCTTTCTCAAGGATATCCCATGAAGGATTTAGAGAAGCAACGATGTATCATAATTCTATTTTCTTTGACTGCTGTCTGTCAACTATCTTTTAAATTAGATTTTGAGTCATGTTACTAGTTTCCTCAAGGATTTACCATGAAGGATTTAGAGGAGCGATGATGTCTCATGACCTGTCTTTTACTTTGTTTCATGTCTGTGGTTTGTCTTGACAAAAAGACTGGGCAACTTGTGCCCTTAGTATGAGTTAACGACAATCCTTGTCTGCGACTGTCTGTTTTTAGCAAGTGGATGACCTTGCACACCTTGATCTATGTCATATCATGGTGTTTGTCTCCATTTGCATTAGTCCCGCCCAATGATGATAAAGTGCAAAACCTTTTATGATACAATGAAATATCAAAGATTGCTAATACTAACATCTATCGCATTTCAGACAATATTTCTCAATCTTTCTTTCAGCACTAAGAGTTCTTTTTTCTTGCATTATGATGGACTCTTGTGACACACATCAATATAAATCATCCTGCATACACATACATGTTAGAAGAGTACATACATATAGGCATTTATCATATCTAGGAGATCATGGCATAATAGATATTCATCATCATGCAATACATATCATAAGCATTCCATGTACATAACAAATGTAAATACATACACCACATTACATTTGTATAGCATCACATGTAGAAAGCATTGTACATATAACATCATATTGAATCTCATAACTATAAAATACATACATCACATAGAATCAACATCATCTCATAGGTTGCATAAACACATCATAAAGTAAATATGATCATCCATCACAAGGCATATCATATAAACATCACATGTACAAATAAACGACTGCATAATCAATAAATAGGAATGCATATCATGAGAATAGCCACCAAAATCATTTATATATATCCCTCAACAGTGTCACATTACAATGTCATAATTTATCAATAAACATGGAAGCCTGTAGGCTATAGGATCATAATACAATGTCTCGATACATGTCAAGAAGAGTCCCTATCTTGAACTGCCACTGCTATCATGACTAGAGTGAGTGGATGACTGATGTTGGGAACCCGATGACCTGTGAGCTAAGTGGGGCCTATCATATGGACCTAATCTACGTGGCTGCTCCACACCCTCTGTGCTAACTATCCTGGAGTGGGTCCTAGTCTGAGACCTCTTATTGTGTGCCTCTGAAAAGCTCAGAGCTTGTCTCTCTGGAGGAACTATTGTCTCATATAAATCCTTGTAATAGGTGGCCCTCTCTCCTGATCTGACTTACTCTCTGGAAAAAGAAGCTGCTGGCCTAGTACACAAGGCTCTAATATCTGTGAATCTCTGCTCGGTATCATACCTCTGAGCTATGGCCTGATCTCTATCCATAATGGCCCTGTCCCTCTCCATCTGTACCAAATCCCTCTCAGAAATCATCACCCTCATCTGCTCCTCCAAGGATGCAATCTGGGCCCGAAGTGTAATGATGTCAAAGTCAACTGCCTCTGTATCAACCTGTCTAACCCTCGGCACACCATTCCCCTCATCCTCCAACTTTTCCAGAATTTGGTCCTGAATCTCTCACTCATGATCATCGTCCTTTTCATCATCATCCTGATAGGAACCCAACAAGCCCAAGGCATCAATCTCTACCTCCTCTGCAGGAATGTCTAGAATGGCCTCCTCTCTAGGCTGCTCCTCCTCTCCGCCGATCTCAACATGAACCTCCTCTCCACCTCTGCCAATATCCGGCATGGCCACATCCTTGTCTCCACATCCCTCCTCATGAATCAGTGACAATGGTGGCCCTCATCCCATCCATCCACGTCTCCCCCTCCTACCACCTTTTCGACCACCTCCACCATCATCTCCATCATCACCATGGCCTCCTCCACCTCTCTACCCTCTGCCTCTACCACATCTGCCGTGCGGTCTTGTCCCTCGCCGCTCTATCGACGTCGACTGATCTGGATATGTCAAGGGAATCGGCCTATGCACGAGCCATCATTGATCATAATCCTCTATGGTACCTAGGTTTTCCGGACCATCTCTCCATCCCCAAGGAACTGCCTGCAATCCATCAATGTCTGCCTCTGCAGTGGCTATTGGAATCTCTAGACCCCACAAAGGGATCTCTCGCGAGGATCTCATAAACTCGGTCTATCCTCTTGGCATATCCTGTACCTCCCCAAACTACTGTAATACATGATCTGGCAAGTGACACTCTATGATGTGGACATGTGAAACAGTCCTTCCAATCAAGTACTAAGTCTGGCAGAAAAAAGGCAAGTTCTCATCCTCATTTGACCACTCTACGCATCCCAAGTATGGCCTCCATGAAAACTAAACCATAGTGTCTATGGCATGCCTGAAATACCCAGTATCTCCCATGTTGTGCTGAGTGTTCTCCCCCACATAGTGGAAGGCATAGGGAGCTTCGTGCTGCACATCTACTATCACTAGTGGCCAAAAAATAGCAATGCGTTCCCACACCCATACCATTAGGAGTGTGGTACCACAACTCATAGACTGTGCCTCTCAGTAGGAAATATCATGCAAATGAAAATACAACATGCCAAGGAGACAGGGACCCCATGCATATACCTCCCACCGCTCTAGCATCCCTACTAGCATCTCCCCCCAACCCATGGGAAAACCATGACCTTGACGGTCAGGAAGCACTATGCCACCTATCAAAGTACACACTAGATAGTCTAGCCGCCTATACCTCTGTGCCAGAACACGCCATCTAATCTCATAATGGTCAAACCCTAACTGTCTCACATCCACGTGCGGGTAGTATCTGCACATCTCGGCAACACCCCTCTGGGTATTATACCTCACCTGTGTGCCTCTGATAGGAAGTATGAGGATCCTGTAGACATCCTCCAAAGTAATTGTAGCCTCTCCAGTAGGTAGGTGAAAGGAAGACGTCTCTGAGTGCCACCGCTCGCATAATGCTGTCAATAAACCCTAGTTTGCCCGAATCTGGGGCATGTCTGTAACATGTAGCAAACCTAGGTTCCATAAGAAACATCGCTATGTGCTCTGCAAGCTGTCTCATAAGTGAAAAGTAGTAGGTATCGACTCTCGCATATATATAGAGTCTAGCACAACCTGCAATGGCATTATACATGCCTCATGTCAACATCAAACATCTATCCTAGTGCAAAATGCCTAAATTAACTTCTTTTCAAATGCGTCATTGTTTTGCAAATGCGTCATTCTTTTACACATGTGTCGTTGTTTTACATATGCATTGTAGAAAAACCAAATGCGTCATTCAATTACACATATGTGTCACTATTTGTCAAATGCGTAACTTTAAAATGCATATGCGTGCATAATAACAAATGCGTTTGTGAAAATTAACTATCATTTGCAACTATGAAAATGAAATAACAAGTGTGTTGAACTAAACTACAAATGCGTTGAATCGCACAAAACCTACGCTAAACTATCTACGTGATATTTCAAATGTGTTGATTTGCATGCAAATGCGTCGTTTGCGCATTCACATGCGGCGTTTTAATAAAATAACGCATAACTAAAATTCAAATTAAATGCATAGAAACACACACAAATTAAAAATTTTAAAAGTCAAATTTGAGGTGCATATCGGGGGGTCCGCGTTGGCTGGCCGCCTAAAGGTCCGAATCCTGTATGCTCAATGGTGGGTGTTCAGAATAGGAGACATTGTCGCTGTGGGTGCAGAGCAAACTCTCAATTCTCAAAGCTCCGTGGGTGAAAATGAATTAGTTTTTACCCCAAATTATTTTTATACCTAGGGTTTTAGTGGCATTCTTTTCTATTGGCTGCGTCAGCTTCCAACTTCAATTGACCCGTACCCATCCATACCATTTCCAAACTCAATTCCATCAACTCCACTGCATTTCTGGCTATCCAATGGACTAATCAGGATCATTTCCAAATTTTCCTAAATTTTTTGAAAATTTGACAATTTTTGTGAGGGGGCATACCTTCACCTGATTGCATTGGGGCATGACTGGGGCATATTTTTATCAATTTTATTTGGCACAACGCCGAAATGACATTGTATCAAAGAGGGGAAAATGTAGACACCGAAATCTGGTCTAAGCCCGCGACTTCAATATTCTTCATAATTCGTATTCTTTATGGTCATGATTAAATAATGTCAATTATTTAATTAATTCACACTTTTCTTTATTCATCCGATTAATTAAATAAATGCCTTTTATTTAATTATGTTACTAATTAACCTTATCCTTCTTCTTCAATTAAATAAATTCATATTTAATTTACCTTTATCATATGTCAACTATAATTAAATAAATTCTTTATTTATTTAATTATTCATTTAATCCCTTCATCACTTAATTAAATAAATCTTATTTATTTAATTATTCTTCAAATATCAAATTTTGAATTAAATGAATTATTTAATTCATAAATCCTATTTTAACGCATTCCTCTATATTTAGATAATTGTGTGAGTTATCTAGGTATTCACTTTGAATCGACTCGACATCTATTTAAATCACTCAGTTAACTCTTGATTTAATGTCTGAGTGGCTTTCTTGAGTAATCTCTTCGTCAAAGCATTCAATCGTCCAATGCTAACTCAATTGTGTTTACATGTAGATTAATTAAATATTCTTATTTAATTAATTAAACCTTGTATGTGCATTCAAACAAGAGTTGCTTTAATCCATCTTTATATTTGTCATGCAAAGATAATTCTTTCATTTTCGAATACCAAACTTGAAGATTAAATCATTTATTTAATCTTCAATTCTATTTCTAACTTGTATCACTCATGTCACTACTAACAGTTATCATAATGTGTGTCTAATATGTCGATCTCAACCATCTATTGATCTTTCGATCCTGGCTTGTCGTTCGAATAATCAATTTTCTATAAATTGATCTATTCTTCATCATTCCAATCTCTCTCAAAATCTTATGAATTTTTGGAGCAACTATCTTGAAGCTTTGATGTTTTGCTAAATCTCTATCATAGGCTATACTTGCATGAACTTTTGAAAATCTGAGGGCAATTATACTACAACAGCAAAATGGAGAAGGGAAATCGAGATGATACATGGAATTACGTACATATTGGGTGAGATTGTTCAGTTTATTTATGTTTTGGATTTCCTTTGTTCTCTGTTGCTTAACTTAGATTGCATTAGAGTTTTAGATTTAAGATTGCATGTTTTCTCTGATCTATTTCTTCTGCACTTTGTGGATGTTACAGGAAAAACTATTAATATAAAATTATTCAATGCTTGTACGTTGCTACCCCAATTTTTGTACACATAAGAACAATATTTTTTCACTATGATAACAATACTTGTTTAAATGAGTGTCTTATTTTATTAAATGATCATTTTATTTTTTAAATGATATACTTATAGTGGAGAGTTATGATATTTTATTTGAAACAAAAAAATACCTATTTCACTTCTTCATGAATGTATTTATGTTTTTTTCATATAAAATTTAGAGGTTCTCATGTGTTCAAGTATGGGTCCATTTTTTTATCAACATTTGGTTTTTCTTTATTTACATTTGGACTATTTATTTACAATATATAGTATAAATATGTGGTAAGACTGGGTATTATCATCATGATAGAGTGCGTAACTATTGGAACCCACACGACTACTAGGCCCTCTCCCCTAATAAATGTTTTT